>NW_004624802.1:12975708-12989702 GCF_000247695.1 Heterocephalus glaber | reverse complement strand
ATGGCGATACCTCAAAGAACTAGGACTGGAATTCCCATCTGACCCAGCAATTCCCCTGCTGGGTATCTTCCCCAAAGAATTAAAAGAATCATACCATAGTGATATATGTGCACCCATGTTCATAGCAGCACAGTTTGTAATAGCTAAAACTTGGAAGCAGCCCAAATGCCAGTGAACTGGAGACTGGATAAAGAAAATGTTCTTTTTTTTATAAAATGAAGTACTACTCAGCCATAAAAAATGAGAAATTAGAGACAGTTATAGCTAAATGGATGCACATTGAGGCTATGCTCTTAAGTGAAATAAATAGGACACCCATGTGTAAATACTGAATAGTTTCTCTAGTGTGAGAAACAGAAAGTGCAAATAAGGACAAAAAGATATAATGGGTAGTGTGAAATGGGAAGACAAGGGGCAAAGGGGAGGGGGAAGTGGGAGGGGTAGGGGAAAGAAAACAAGGGAATAGAATTAATATGAGAAAATGAAAAACTGGAAACAAAGTCTTTGTAAATAGGGAGGAATGGAGGGGTTGAAGGGAGGGCAGGTGAAGAGGGACAACTAAGAACCAAGAGAAATTATGTAAAGATGCAAATTTCCAATGATCAATGTCATTATATTGTATACCTAAAATGTACCAATGATTAAAATGAATAATTGATAATGCAAAATAGGACAAAAAGGTCCAAAGGGGTCGATCAAGTGGGAGGGGTAGGGGAAAGGAAAGAAGGGAAAGGAAAAATTATGAGAAATGGAAATAATGGAAACAATGCCTTTGTTAATAGGGAAGGGTCGGGGGGTGGGTGAAAGGAGAGCAGGGAATGTGGAAAAAATAAGAACCATGTTACATCATGTAAAGGTACAAGTTCCCAATGAGAAATGTCAGTGTATTGCATATCTAAAATGTACCAATAAAAGAATTTAAGGGGAAAAAAAAGAAAGGGAAAAACTGAGGAAGAAAAGATCAAGAAAACAAATGAAAAATTCCCATAACGTACTTGAATAAGAACAAAATAACTATCTATGTTCTCCCATATCTTTGAAAATAAAGCTTGCAATTTTCGTGATATTCATAAACAGCTTAAAAATTCTTTCTTAGGGCTGGGGATTTAGCTCAGTGGTTTCACTGCCTGCTGCGCAAGTGCAAGGACCTGAGTTCGATCCCCAGTACCAAAAAA
Source organism: Heterocephalus glaber (assembly GCF_000247695.1). Next base: position 12,988,527 of record NW_004624802.1, on the reverse strand, counting down.
AATTCCTTCTTGGCTTACTTTCTATTACCTTCAATTGTTGTGAAAATATTTCTCCTTATTTTCCATATTTTCATTATTGTGTAAGCGCTTTTCTAAGGTAAAATGCCATGAACAATGATAGTGTCTTAGTTCCTTTTCTCTTGTTGCTGAGACAAAATACTTGATTCTCAAAGTTAATTGGGGAAAGGTTTATTTAGCTGACAGTTTGTAGAGGTTTCAGTCACAAGGCAGAGTGGTATGGCAGACAGGCACTGCAGAGGAGAAAAAGTTCATGGTGGGCAGAATGTAGCAAAGAAAGCAAGCAACAATACAAAACTCTTTCTTTCCCTTGTATTGTATCCAGGCTACTGAGAATAGGGTGCCGCCAAAGCAATCAGTGAACTGAACCACCCATCCTTAATCCTAGAACCCTTAATCCTGTTATTGATAGAGAAAATTTAAACTGTATGCTAGTTATTAAAGTAGCTGAAGTAGAATAAGTAATGCATTCCTTTAAGATTTAGATTTGCAGAAACTCTTGCTGTTTAAGGTGATGGCTAACTGACCCTTTGACCTGTAACCTAGCTGCAGATAACATTAACCTGGAGAAAAACAAAGTAGAAATGTTTGAGTAGTTTATAACGTATGTGATTTAAGTGCCCTCTGTTTGTTATATGTCTGTGACTATAACCATTAACAGGAACTAGTTGTAAAAGAGAAACAGAAATTTTACCAACTAAGACCACCAGGAATGAGGTAATGGACAAAAGAAGATATAAAAAGAAATGTTAAAGGACAGCACAAACATGGATCAGAGGAGTTTGTGGTGGTCCCGCTAGTTTGCAGGTAAAGGTTTTGGTTTTTTACCCAAATTCTGTGTCTCCATGCATTTCTTTCTGGGATTCCAGGACACTATTGTACCATGAATCAATCACACACTCTAGATCCAACCACATCTGAAAAAGCACCACTTGTGACTGCATGAGGCTTTGGGGTGACATTTAGACACAAGCCATAACAGATGGTAAGACTGAATATAAAAAATTTTCATATATTTGATAAATAAGAACATTTCTAGTATAGAAATTCAACCTACAAAAGTAAATTTATTCATGTATAGTAGCAAAGAATAGCTGTCATCCTAAATAAATAGAGGTATAGCAAGATAGTGGCTGAGTAAGATCTTCAGTGATTGTCTCTTCAAGAATTTGAACTCAGCAAAAATCTTCACATGACATAGGGAAGTTGTGTGAGAGACTATAGTGCCTTGCTTTAGTATAGTAATGATAAATTACATTGAAGAAGGCAAGCAGGAAAGAGTTGCCACATTGCCTCCTTCTGAACTTCAAACAGCATGAAGAGAGGAATTAAGACCAGGCCTTAGATGTGAAACCCAATACCAGGCCTGCCATGATAAAATCAGCACCAGGCAGAGCCCAATGACCCTTGTTTCCTAATCAGTACTCACAAAGTGAGCCAAAAGGACTGCACTGGTAAGGTGGCTGACTGTTGCCCCCAATCTTGGGGAACAAAGGACACAAGACTCCACCTGCTATGAAGCAAGATATGAATGCTAGCATAGGACACTGTGTTGGAATTGAGAGCCAGAATTTCCCAAATAAGACTCAGTAACAAACAGAAATCAAAGGCCAGCACACACAATCCAGAGAATGAAGATAGAGCCTTACTCTTGAATCAGGCAGAGCCATACAACCAAGTGAGACAGGCTCATTTTGGCCAATGTCACTGCCAGCTTTGGAGTGAGCCTGGGGTACATACTTCCTCCTCAGAGACTCCATAGTCCTTTGTAGTTATTAGACTTAGATGCAACTGAGCTGAGCATCAGTCTTGTTGGATAAGGTACTACCTTCCCCAGTACTACTCCAAACTTGAGCAGCTCTGTTTGCTTCATTCACTGCGAATAAGAGTTGATCATCTCAGATATTTTGTCACATCAACACAAAGGTGACTAAAGCATCACTCTCCTGAAGCATTCACATAATTTATGTGGAAAAAAAATATCATCTGAAAATTTTCACAATACTGTTCTTAGATTATTATTTAGTGCTGACATAACTTAATTGATTATGGAGTCAAGAAAACTAGCAGACTACTTAGAATTTCAAGAAAGATGAGAACACACAAAGCCTGATTATTAAAACTAGATTAAATACCAAATATTTCAATGTGCAGATAATGATGCACATAAACAAGTATCAAGAACTTTCAGGGAATGACAATCTGCTTTAACAGTCAAAATGAGGTTCCAGAAGTAACCAATATAAACACTTCTAGAAAGAGAATTTAAAAAGTTCCTTTAAGGAAGCTCAATCTACTTTTTAAAAATGGAGATAATACATTTAATACTCAGAGAAAATTAGAAGACAGATAGAAGCAATTTAAAAACAAACAAATCTTTGAATCAAAAAATAACCTAAGCAAAATTTTAATGCACCTGAGAGGATATCTGTAGCAGGATAGATCAAACAGAAGAAAGAAATGTTGTGCTCAAAGACAGCTGTTGAAAAAAGTTGAAAAAGGAGATATTAAAACTGACACACAGACATACAAAGAAACATTAGAGATTATTATGAACAAGTACATGCCAAAACTTTCCTAAGTTTGAAAAATGGGGAAACTACTGGAATACATACAACTTACCAAATTTAAATCCTGAAGAAATAGAAAACGTGAACAGGTCAGTAATGAATAATGTGACTGAATCAATAATTAAAGTCTCTCATCAAAGTAAACCCCAGGAAAAAATGGCTTCACTGCACAGTTCTGTGAAGCATTTATGGAGCAGTAATTAATCAGGCATGGTGGAGTAAGCCGGTAATCCCAGAATTCTAGGTAGCTAAAACAGCAGGATCAAGATCACAAATTTGAGCCCAGCCTGGGCAATTTAGCATGATCCTGTCCTAGAAAGATAAAGTTAAAAAATAATAATAAAAAAAAAAAGAACTGGTGATGTAACTCAGTGTGAAGGTCCTGGGTTCAGTTCTCAGGACAATTAAAAAAAAAGAGAAGTAGTAATACTGTAGTAATTCTTTTTAAATAATTCCCAAAAATTTGAAGGAAAATTTTCCAAAATCATTCTATGAGGCCAATATTACCTTCATACCAAAACCAGCACAAACACAAAAGAAAGCTACAAACCAATCTCCTTGATGAACATAAATGCAAAAATTCTCAACAAAATACAAGCAAATGGAGTCCAATAGCATATTTAAAAGATTATTCATCAAGACCAAGTGGGAATCATCCCAGGCATGCAAGAATGATTCAACATGCATAAATCAATAAATGTAATATACCATATCAACAGAATGAAGGACAAAAACCACGTGATCATATGAAAAGTTGCAGACAAACCCAACATAACTTCATGATAAAAATGACAGATAAAATTAATGTACCTTAATAAAGGCATGATATATAATGTATGCAATATATAATAAACAAACACCTAACCGCATAATGAATGTGAAAAAGCTGAAAGCCTCTTTTTAAGACCTGAAACACACTAAAATGCCTACTTTCACATTTTTTTCTTCAACAGAGTACTGAAAATATGAGCAAGATCAATCAGGCAAGAGAGAAATAAAGGGCATCTCCTGCAGGCCAAGCCTGAACATAGCCTTTCACCTAATTCCTACTCCCTTTCTCCTCCATAGACTATAAACTAGACTGTGTAAAATTGCAGATCCTGGATGGCAATGTCCTGCGCAAGTCTGCATAAAGAGGCTGAAGGGTCCAGGATGGGAAACTGAAGGATCTGCCCCAGAAAGGCCCAAGGGCCAGTGCTGGAAGCTGAGATGTCTGTGCCAGAAGGCTGAGGGATCCACACTGGAAGCCAGGAGACAATGTCCAAGATGAAGAGGAGGATTGAAGCTCCCCGAAGAAAGAAAGCAGCCAAAGCTCCTTCAAAGAAGAACCACTGACCCTCTCTCAAAGAAAATGCCAAAACACACAAGACAGAAACAAAATCATAAGTATTCGAAATGAGAAGATAAATATTGTTTCTTTTTTAAATACTTCTATGACTACATCCCTTATACTTTTTTAAATGCTGGAAACAATAGAATATTCATGAAATAAATTGAAGTTGTAAATAAATAGAAAGAAATCTTTTCTCATGGATTGGAAGAATTAATACTGTTTACATTTTTATACTGCCCATGTAAACAACAGATTTAATGCAATCCCTACCAAAATTCCAACAGTATTAAAAAAAGTTTTAAATTCTAAAATTGTTATGGTACCATAAAAGACCTCCAATATTCAAGACTAGCATGAAAAAGAACAAAGCTCAAAATTCAGTAGGAAAGGGGAGCAGTTAGTTTATTGACTAAAATTGTATCTATTATATGTTTCTATTTTTTAAAATATACACATTATTGAAATTTCCCACATTTCTGTAATAATATAGTCTCTATACACTTTAACATAGAATTTTGACATACAGATAACAACTATTATCTAATATTGTAGCACAGTTTTACTAAGACATGAATATGTTGTTCATTGAGAATTTAATATGATATACATACTACTCACACAAAACTAAGATTATCATTTTGTCTATTAATTCTGTACTGCAGCATACAATTTACAAAGAAGTAGAACAGTCTGAGTTTTTAATAACATTACAAAATTCAAACAGAAGAAATAAAAACGGGATGGCAAGTTGTATGCAAATATTAAATGAAGTAATTAATGTTATAAACATATATGTATATATCATATATCATTGTTATACATAGCTAATAAATGAATAGATAACATATTGACATATTGGGAGAAACTAAGGTAAAATTTCAATTCTTACTCCATCTAACTTATCTGAAGAAGATGATAGTGGAAATAAGTGCAGATAAGTACAAATCTTAGTGGTAATTGCTCAGAAATGCACACATTCCCAAACATTGCTATTAGATAGTACAAGAAATTCCATGGCTTTGGATATTTGATTTTAATCTGTCTCATTGTAAATTTCTTTGAGTTCATCCTAACTAGAGATCATTAAGTTTCTCAGATGGATAAAGTGAAGTCTTTCCTGAAAAGCGGGAATTTTAAACATTTTTTTTTTAAAGTTTATTTTTATCCTTATCTGTTTTTCTGTGCTTCTCATAGTGCCTATTTTCATACACATGATTGTATCCTGCAAGTACTATGGTCTCTGTTGCTTTTTCTTGGTTCTTTTTTCTGTCCCTTCTCAATATAATTTCAATTGGCCTGGTCTCAAGGTTGTTCTTTCCTGTAGCTGGTAAAATCAATTGATAAAGCTCTCTGTAAATGTTAGCTGTCTACTTTTGAGATTCACAATTTATACCTGATTCTTTATAAATAATTTTTGTCATGTTATGAATATTTTTCATTCACTCATCCCTCTCCTGGTTTCTTTATTTATTTATAATTTTCTTGAGTTCTTTGAATATAATTCTATAGTTAATGTGAAGCCAAGATCTAGTATGCCCAATGTCTACATTTTCATAGTCAGTTCCTGTGGATTCCTTTCCTCTGGTTTCTCGACTCTCCCTGAACCAATGAATGGGTCATATTTTCTCATTTCTTTGTAAGACATGTCACTATTTTCAGAAAGTAAACATTTTAGATATTATAATATGGTTACTCTGGAAATTAGATTCTTTCCCCTTCACCAAGTTTTGCTGGTTTTGCTTTTTGAAAACTAGGGTCATACATCTACTCACTAACGGCAATAAACCATTTTTGCTAAGATTGGATTCCTGGTCATAAGGGACCAGGTTGGTCATAAGGGACCAATGACTATCTTAATAATCAACCAGTGACCTGCCAAAGATTTTTTTAAAAGTATTTGAAGTCATAAAAGTGAAAAATTAACAGAATTCTCCTGGTTTTTGAGATGTGGTTCTGAGTTAAAGCACTCCTTTGATGCAGTGTATTAATCAGCTTTTCCATTGCTGAGACAAAATACTTGACACATAAATTAAAGGAAGAATGGTTTATTTGGCTCATGGTGAGAAGTTTCAGTCAGTGTTTGGCTGACTCTAAGGCACAAACATCCTGATGGAAGTTCATGACCAGGAAAGCTGTTTAACTCAAGGTGTCCAGGGGACAGAAAGAAGGGGAAGAGCCAAAGAGGAGTAGGTTAGGGACTGTACATAGAGCCAAAGGTCTTGTCCTCATGGCCCACCCAGACACAACAGAAATATCCTTTATTAATCTCCTAGGTGTCTCTCTAGCTAACCAGTTGACACTCAATACTAAACATCACATAAGTCAGGCTGTAACAATTCTCCCATAACCTTCACCTCCTGCTTTCATGGAGCCCAGAAATCTGCCAGAGGCACAAATCTAGGGTAATACTAGGACTTTTCCAGCAAGTTTCTGGCCCTGAGCCTATATGTGTCATTCTTGCCTCCATGGTTCGTGAGATGGCCCATGTGAGTTATTTTTGCCCTAAGGAAACTGGTCCTCAGCCCTCCACTTCCCAGGCTTTTGGGGATGCTCTCTGCTTAGTCTATTCACTGTTCTTCACCCTAGGCACCTATAGGAAGCATAGCAACCACTGCTGCCTATAAAGTCACTGGAACTCTTGGAATCTAGTATGCTATTAACATATCCCAAATTAAACCATAACACACCCAAACTCAGGTCACACCTTTCAAATAGCCTCTCTAAATCCTTAAATGCCATTTATTTGCTTTAATAATTTGTAAATCTTGGCTGATTAACTCAACAAAAATACATGGTATTCCCAAAAGAACTTCTGTTCTTTCTGGAGAAGTGTTTCTCCATCATTATTTGTGCTACAGAATCTTTAGCTGGGCTTTCTTTTAGGCCACAATTACATTCCAACCTTGTAAATCATATTGTCTCACTGAAAATTGTTAGAGTGTCAAAGTGAGTCTCTCTTCATTTAAAATAGAACCTGGGAGGATAATATGGAAAACATATTCAGCAAACTATCAGTATTTCATCAGTCTTTCCCTTTCCTTCCTGCAAAGTCTCACCATGAAATTTTATCTTCCCCCAGTACCTAACAGCTCCCAAGAGATCCTGATTAAAATGTTACTGAAATTAATTGTGTTGTAGATGCATTTGTTTTTCCATCTCCTGGGATATGCATTTTACATTTCCTTCCAAAATTAACTCCTTTAAAGGGTTATTAAAAGACACACACAACTTTTCTGTTTCTTTTGGAGAAAAGACTTACTTGAAAACCTGTATCACTGAACAATGTAAAAAAATCATGAAACAGATAACATTTTACTTCCAAAAATATTGTTTTGGAAATATGCTGATTACAGTTTTCTCATCCTTTTTTGGATTGATAGATGGATAATTTGACGAAGAAGTATCGGAACACAAGTTTTAAATTTGAATAATTAAATGACTGGACATAAGTGAATGCGTCTAAAAGAACAAGTACCTAAGGTACGTGTTTTTCTTTTTGAAATCAGAAAATTAAACCACAACCAGGCCAATATAAAAATAAGTACATTTATTCTATATATACCTTGTTGCTTACCATTCTACAGATTAGAACTATTAACACACTTTGAAATGTATCATGAAAGCATTTTGTCAATTCTCCTATTATTTTTTCTACCTAGATCTTCCTAAAATGGTCACAGCCAAGTTCAAAAATCTGTAACACCTGTCAGGATGGAGTTAGGCAGCATTTTCATAACTAAACCTCAGTGGTGTGACTTCATTAAGAAAAAGCAGACACAGGATGCATTATCCCATTTTAGTTTCATCTGCACCCTTCCTAAACCTTGCATTTAGACTGCCTCAAGGGATGTGATGATTATATTTCCCTTCCAAACAATTTGCTCTAAAGGAATATTTTTAAAAATACACAATGTGTCTGTTTCTTTTGGAGACAATCAGGCTATGTTTGAGGTTCAATCAAAATCACCACACTGATTTCATGTTCCTACTAAGTAGCAGTGAGTATTCTCAGCAATGTAGGAAAATATTCTTCAAGATGTTGAGTGTCTGCATTACTGGGATTCTAAGATTCTTGTTACCTAAAATTTCCATGTTGTTGCCATGCACTGCTGCTGGTATCTGTGTCAGTCAGGATGGACTAATGCAAAATAATTGATGCATGAATACAGAGCTTGGCTCATAGAGCTAAAACAAACCCTTGAATTTTGAGGTCAGTACTAGTCAGTATTTTTCAAATATTAATTCATTGTTTAATTTATCTAGTAAAATTGAAATTTGATCTATGGTGAACACTAGAAATGGTGCAGTAGATTCCAAATAAGGGTGCTATAAAAACTGCATATACCATTTATGTACCATAAGAAAATGACCTAACCCCTCTCTGTGTTTCAATATCCTTAGCTGCCAAATGAGTTTCTTAATAGAATTTACTGGGACTATTGACGGGCATATGGAAAACATTATATAGAATTTTTCTATATTAACCAAGAGGAGGACAAAGACTAAGAAATAAAATTCATTATGTTTTATGCTTTGTTGTTATTACTGCCTTCACTCAAATATATTTCTTTATCACATATTTGAAAAACAAGAACATTAGATTATTCTTTCTACAAAGCAGAGCTTAATTTCAACAACTTTCTGAAATAATATATTTACTCTTAAGTGAATTAAGGTTTTCTTTTTCTTGTTTATATGATTGACTATTTGAGAAGACAATTGGAATTCTTTACTATGACCTTTGTCATTATTGAGGGCTAATGTATTTGCGTGAACTTCATCGGAAGTACTAAAAATATCAGTTTCGTATAATGGCCAGAAGGAATGGATTTCTCTCAATTTCTCACACATGCTAATATCTTTTTTTTTCCTAATGAACATAAATCAAGAATTATTTAGATATAAGGTTAAATTATGACTCAGAAATCAACTTTTCAAAGACAAAATTATAACTTTTATTTATTATAATAAAATTATGAATTATGTATTCTGATAATGTGTTTAAATTTTTTCAACCAAAAGAAACTAACCATTTATCATCAGTCATTATAACTGTTAAAAAATCCTTCCTTTATGTTACCAGAGTAATCAAAAATATATGATAGAGTTTTATCAAAGTTGAGATTAAAATAATTTTTAGAAATATTCAAACAGATTATTCCTTTCCATTTGTAATTAATTCAGATGAATGCTTTCAATTCTGATGGATAATTACTTTGTCACTTTTTCTTAAAAGCATCTAGTAAAGTTTTTTATGCAGAATAAGAGCAATAAGAGTGTATTTGACATCATAATCACGAGGTGGCATTACCTCTTCTTTTTACCCACAGACTATCAGAATTCAGAGCTCAGCCATGCCAAATAAGACATCAGTTAGAGAATTTATTCTTCTGGGACTTACAGATGACCCAGAGTTACAAGTTGTGATATTCTTCTTTATGTTGATCACATACTTATTGAGTGTAAGTGGAAACTTGACCATTATTACCTTAACACTGTCAAATACTCATTTGAAAACACCCATGTACTTCTTCCTCAGGAATTTCTCTTTTTTAGAGATTTCATTTACAACAGTCTGCATTCCTAGATTTCTGATCAGCATTGCAACAGGAGACTCAACCATTTCCTATAATGCTTGCATGGCACAAGTATTTTTCCTAATCCTTTTAGGATCAACAGAATTTTTTCTTTTGGCTGTCATGTCCTATGATCGTTATGTGGCCATCTGCAAACCTCTACATTATACAACTATCATGAATAACAAAGTCTGCAACAGTCTTGTAATCAGCTCCTGGCTTGCTGGTTTTCTCATAATTTTCCCCCCACTGGTTATGGGCCTTCAACTGGATTTCTGCGACTCCAACATTATTGACCATTTCACCTGTGACTCTTCTCCTATGCTGCTGATTGCCTGCATGGACACAGAGTTTCTGGAGCTTATGGCATTTTTCTTGGCAGTATTCACGCTCATGGTAACTTTGACCTTGGTGATTCTCTCCTACACACTCATCCTTAGAACAATTCTGAAGATCCCCTCAGCCAAGCAGAGGAAAAAGGCCTTTTCCACCTGTTCCTCCCATATGATTGTGGTTTCTATTTCTTATGGAAGTTGCATTTTTATGTATGTAAAAACATCTGCAAAAGATGATGTATCTCTAAGCAAAGGTGTAGCAGTCCTTAATACCTCTGTTGCTCCCATGCTGAATCCCTTTATTTACACCCTAAGGAACCAACAAGTGAAACAGGCCCTTAAGGATTTCACCAAAACACTGTTATCATCAAACAAGCACTAATCATTGTAATATGTGTAGCTGAACCACAAATAAACCATAAATAAATACAAAGTACCCTTCTAGCTAATAGGTATACACAAAGGAATAAAGTACACAAACATTCACTGTATTGAAGCACTTATTTCTAGTGAATAGTTACACATTAACTACCCAACACAATAGAAAAGTCAACTGCCTGGTACATTGTAAGTGATAAATACTATGAAAAAAATGGAAATAAGTAATGGGAAAGGGGTGGTAAGTAGAATTTAAATTAAATTGTCTGGTCAGAAATATTTTATAGTCACTTTAAAGCTCTTTTAAAAAATTTCTTTCTAAATTCAAACATATTTTCCAGTATTCTTAACCTTTTATTGTTATATAATTTTCTCACTTTATTTTCTTCCATATCACATATGTCAAGCATTTGGAGATTGTGAGGTGTGTCCAGAAAGTAAATATTGGTACTTGCTTGTGGAAGGTGAATAGTAAGCTTGGGACATCCTATTCAAACCCTACCTTAAAATAAGTAATCTTAAAGAAAATTTACAGCAATCTGCCTTAAATAAATGGAAGATGTAACTTTAAGACTTAGAAAACTGCTTTATGATAACTTTTAAGAAAGTGTTCTTTCACTAGCTTACTGTTATTCTCTTATTCTATGGAAGAAGACATTCAGATTTTTGTATAGGGAAAAATTGGTGAAAACACTGAACTTCTGCTAAAGTAGATTCCTTCAAGCTGTCCAAGTTGGTGTTTCAACAACTGTACAGCATCAGAAATATATGTCTACATCTCTGTTGATTATACACTTCCTGCTTAAAAAAACAAAGGTAGTTTAGGACTGCTGGAATGATTAGGACACATGATCTCCTCCAATGAAATGCTTCAAGCAGAGTTGCTAGAAATGACTGCTTTGACAGTAAATGTAGTGACTATATTTTGGCATACTACATTATATTAAAATTTTACATCAAAAATAATGAGGGGGAAACTCAAAGAAATGAACTCCATGAGGTTACTCCAAATTAATTTCAGATTTATACACATCTATTTACTATGCACATAATTATCTTGTAATACAATTATTGGCACCCAGAATTTTAAAGATAAATCATATACCTTTGCAGTTTTCAGAATCATTATTAAAAGTGCACACTAATTAGTGAATATAAAAATAAATGTGGAATTCAGAACCTGGAAATTTAAAAAGATATTTGTAGATGGTAAAACAAGACATATGAAAGTTAATTTAAGATAGAGAAAATGACAAGGTTGTTAGTTAAGCTAGTTACAAGTTTGTACTTTTTAAAACCAAATATTGCACAATTTTAGAACAAAAAAGGACACTGGAACATAACATAGGATTATAACATTCTGAATACTTCTAAAACATAATAAAATCCTGTAATTATTCGTTATTGAGGTAATAATGATACTAAGTGTATTTATATAAAATATTTTTTAATATTTGCAAAAAGTATTAATCAGCAAATATTGATCAAGCAGCAGATAGCCTACTGTGATTTATATTACTAAAACTGCCAAGTTCTAGGAGCTGTGCCTTCAAATATTCCCAAATTTGTATTGCATTTGTTTTACTCTTTCAGTGCATAAAAATTCACTCAAAGTTTATATTCTTTAAATACTTAGAGACTACTTGAAAATAAATTATTCATTTTGTAATATATCAAGATCTCTATAATATATGTGTGTATGTACTGTGAAAGTCCTTCTATAATTAGTTAATACAATTTTTTAATTTTATTGCCACATTTAAGGTATCCAATATAATGACATTCATCTTTGGACATTTGCACCTTTACATAATCCATCTTATTTCTTATTTCGCCCCCTTCCCCTGTCCTCCCTTCAACCCCTCCATCCCTCCCTATCTACAAAGACTTTCTTTTTTTTATTTTCTCATATTAATTCCATTCCCTTCTTTCAGTTCCCCTATCCTTCCCACTTCCCCTTCCCCTTTGCAACTTTTCTTCCTATTTCATATTATCTATTATATCTTTTAGGCCTTATTTACACTTTCAGTTTCTCACACTAGAGAAACTAATAAGTATTTACACGTGTTTCCTATTTATTTCACTTGAGAGTATAACCTCAATGTGCATCCATTTAAGCTATAAATGTCTCTAGTTTCTCATTCTTTATGGCTGAGTAATACTCCACTTAATAAAAATAACCACATTTTCTTTCTCCAGTCTCCAGTTGATGGGCAATTGGGTTGCTTCCAAGTTTTACCTATCACAAATTCTGCTGCTATGAATATGGATACACATATATCACTGTGGTATGATTCTTTTAATTCTTTGAGGAAGATACCCATCAGCAGAATAGGTGGGTCAAATGAGACTTCCAGCCCTAGTTATTTGAGGTCTCTCCATACTGATTTCCACAGTGCTTGCACCAGTCGACACTCCCACCAGCAGTGGAGCAGTGTTCCTTTTTCCCCACAGTCCCACCAGCATTTGTTATTGCTTGATTTCATGATAGCAGCCATTCTTTCTGGAGTGAGGTGGAATCTCAGCATTTTCATTTGCATCTCTTGAATGACCAGTGATGTTGAACATTTTTTTCATATGTTTATTTGCTATTTCTACTTCTTTGTCTG
>NW_004624802.1:12917887-12931812 GCF_000247695.1 Heterocephalus glaber | reverse complement strand
GGTTGAAGGGAGGGCTAGGAATGGGGAAAAAATAAGAACCAAGATGCATCATGTAAAGGTACAATTCCCAAAGAGACATGTAAATGTGTTGTATACCTAAAATGTACCAATAAAAGAATTTTTTAAAAATCATATTGAAAGTATGGGTAGCAGAATCAACTCAGGTGAGGGCAGAGTTTCAGAATCTGAAGGCAGTGCCTTCAAAAACCAACAAGATACCTTAAAGAAAAGAGAAAATGAAAACTGGATTCAATAACTGCTAGATGATGCAAAGAAGACTACAAATGATTAAACAAATAAAAAATCAGAAGACAACACAAATGGCATGAAAAACCTATTTACAGAAAGAATGGAAGAAAACTTCCTAAGCATAGAGAGAGAAATAAACGTATAGATAATTGAAGCATACAGAACCCCAAATATCCAGGACCAAAAGAGAACCTGTCTGTTCTACAGTATACTCAAAATACCAGAAGTCCATCACAGGGACAAAAATCTTAAAAGTGGTTAACATAAACCCATTGAAATTATAGCAGATTTTTTTATACAATCCTTAAGGGCCATGAGGGCTCACAGTGAATATTCCAAGCCTTAAAAGATAACAATTTCCAACCCTTACTTATGTATCCTGCAAAACTTTCTTTTAAAATTGATAGAGAAATAAGGTATTTCCATGACAAAGGTACCTAAAAAATCCATGAACACTACACCAGCATTATAAAATCTCTCAATCTTAGAGAGAGAGAATTGAGCCTACAATGCCAATGAGTCAATAAGAATGAATATACTTGGTTTTATGACCAGCTAAGCAACAAGGAAAAAATAATGAAATGAGCAACAGGAAAATAATCCAGTGACAGAAATAAGTCAATACCTTTCAGTAATAACTCTCAATGTGAATGGTCTCAATTCCCCAAACAATAGACACATATTGGCAGAATGAATCAAGAAATAAAACCCAGTAATATACAGTATAAAAGAAATATGTTTAACTAAAAAAGAAACTAACATTAAAAATCAAAGGATAGTGCCAGGGATTTAGCTCAGTGGTTCTGCCACCTGCTTTGCAAGTGCAAGGTCCCAAGTCCAATCCCCAGTACCAAAAAAAAAAAAAAAAAAAAAAAAAAAAATCAAAGGCTAGAAAAAATATTCCATACATTGGAAATCCAGAAAAAAAAGTAGGATTTGCTATTTTCATTTCAGAAGAAGTGGATTTCAAGCAAGATTGCTCATGAGGGATAAAGAAGGTCTCTACATATTGATTAAGGGAACAATTCAATTGGAAGAGTTAACAATTTTAAATACATATGCACCAAACGCTGGGGCACTCAACTTCATAAAACAAATACTGATGGACAAGAAAAATCAGGTAAACACCAATACAATTAAAATGAGGGACCTCAATACCCCCACTATCACAAATAGATTAACCAGCCTAATATCAACAAAGAAATATCAGAATTGAACCAAACCTTTGAAAAAATTGATGTACAATAATAGATATCTACAGAATGTTTCACTCAACATCAACAAAATACACATTCTTCTCAGCATCACATGGGATGGTCTCCAAAATAGACCACATACATGCTAAAATAGATGATAAAACATGCTAAAGTAAATGCAAAAGAATAGAAATTATCTCATGAAATGAAACTAGAAATCAATGGCAAAAGACAGCATCGAAACTATGCAAACACATGGAAATGAAGTAATACCTTATTGCATATTCAATGGATCACAATGAAATTAAAGGAGAAATTAGACAATTTCTACAGTCAAATGATAATCCTAGCAGGACATACCAGAATCTATTGGACACAGTGAAAGCAGTCCTAAAAGGAATATTATAGTGATGAAGTCCTACATCAGAAAAAGAAACCTCAAATAAATATCCTAATGATACACCTCAAGGTCCTAGAAAAATAAGAACAATCCAAGCCCAATGCTAGTACAAGGAAAGAAATTATAAAGATTACAGCAGAAATTAATGAAACTGAGACTAAAACAAATACAAAAAAATCAACGAATTGAAGAGCTGGTTCTTTGGAAGAACAGAAGGGCATGGAATGGTGCATTTCAACTCCTAAATGAAAATCTTGGTTACTATGACCAGCAAAGGCATCCTTTGGATTGAAAAGAAAAACATGACTTTCATGAAAAGCAAAAACAGGAAATTCATTACCTCCTAGCCATTGTGGCAGAAGATACCTAAATTAGTTCAAAACCAGAATAGGAAGAGTAGTAAGCTATCAAGAATTAGAAAAGAATCAAATATCAGAGGAAAAGTAAATGAAAAGAATTATCATTAAATACCTTTCTGTAATAGCTCTGAATGTGAATGTGCTTAATTCTCAAATTAAATGACACAAACTAGCAAACTGGACTAAAAATCAAGACTTAAATCATTTGTGTCTGAAAGAAGCACAAGCCACTAGCAAAGAGATAAACAGACTAAAAGTGAAAGGATGGGAAATAATATTGCATAAAAATAAATTCTGAAAGAAAAATATGAATAGCTACATTCACAAAGCTGCACTGACATGTATAGCTACATTGACATAAATAGCTACATTGACAAATCAGATTTCAAGACAAAATTCATAAGAAAAGATAAAGAAGACTCAACATGTATAGGTAAAGGGAACAATCCATGAAGAAAATATAATAATTTTAAATATATAAACACTGAGCATTGGAATGCCAAGTTTAAAAAAACTACATAATGGAACACAAAGGTTCTAATTCAATAATAATGGGTGACTTCAATATCCTTATAAATAAATAAGTCATTGAGACAAAAATCCAATGAAGAAATATCAGAGTTAAACTGTATCACAGATCAAATGGACTTAACAGATATGTATTGACCATTCTAAATAACTACAGAAAACACATTCATTTCAGAAGCTCCTAGAATATTCTGCAAAATAGGTCATAAAGCAAGTCTTAACATACACAAAATATTGCAATAATTTCCTTCATCTTATCAGTTCACAAGCAAATAAAACTAGATGGAAAGAGCAAAAGGACATTTTCTTCCTATTTCACAATATCTATTATACATTTTGGTCCTCATTTAGGGAGAGAAGCTGGGAAAGTAAAGAAGGGAAAGAAAAAAATGAGGAAAGAAGGAAAATGAAATTAAAGCTTTTATAAATAGGGGAGGGGTTGAAAGGAGGGAAGGAGAATGGGAAAAAATAAGAACCAAGATATATTATGTATGATATTGCATGTACAGGGACAAATTCCCTATGATGAATATGATCATAATATACATCTAAAATGTACCAATAAATGTAATGAATAAAAAAAGAGCAAAAGGAACTATGTAAACATAGAGATTGATCAATTCATTTTGGAATGATCAATGTGTCACTGAAAAAATCTGGGTGGAAAATACAAAGTTCCTAGAATTAAATGTAAATGGAGACACAGCATTCCAGAATTTGTGAGAAAGGACAAAAGCAGTTCTAAGAAAGATTATAGATATGAGTGTCTACATCAATAAATATAAACATCTCACCAAATAAATAACTAATAATGCATGTCCAAATCTTAGCCAAACAAGTACAAAACAAAACCAAGCAAAATATAATAAAAAGAATAATAAAATCAGAGCTAAAATAAATGACATAAAGACTAAAAGAGTAACAGACTGAATAAATAAAGCAAAGTTTGTTATTTGAAAAGACAAACAAGTTTGATAAATTTTGTCAAACTATCAAAAAAGAGAAATTCCTAAATCACTACAATTAGAGATGAAGAGGGATATGGTACAGCAGACACCACTGAAATCTAGAAGACTAGTAGGGAGTATTATAAAAAGCGGTATTCTAGTAAACTGGAAAATATAGAATAAATGGACCCATTCCTATACCCTAAAGACCTTCCACAGTTGAACCAAGAGGATTAAAAAATCCTAATTGGATCAATAAGAACCAACAATCTGAGGAAGTAACATAAATTCTCCAACAAGAAACACCCAGGATCAGATGGATTCACTGCTAAACTTTTTAAATACCAATGCTCTCCAAACTGTTCCATGAAATAGAGAAGAAAGGAACACTTCCAAACTCATTCTACAAATTGAACATCACCTTGATAAAAACTGAACAAGGACAAAAATGTATGGAGCAATATTTGTGATGAACATAGATGCAAAACTCCTTAATAAAATACTTACATGGGGCCGGGGCTTTAGCTCAGTGGTTTCACCACTTGCTGCGCAAGCGCAAGGACCAGAGTTCGATCCCCGGTACCAAAAAATAAAATAAAATACTTACAAATGAAATTCAAAAGCACATGAAAAAGATCATACTGTGATCAAGGTGATATTATTTCGGAGATACAGTGATGGTTCAACATTGACAAATTGATAAAAGTAATACACTATTAGATATAATCAAATTAAAATCACATAACCACCTCAATTGATGCAGAGAAAGCCTTTGAGAAAATTCAAGATCTCTTCACAATAAAAGCTCTGGGAAAACTAAGTATTAAAGAATCATACCTTGAAATAGTAATGATTATGTATGACACACCCACTACCAACATCATTCTGAGTGGGGAGAAATTGAAAGCATTTTCTCTAAAAACAGAACAAGGAAAGTATGTCTGCTATCACCATTCTTATTCAATCTAGCACTTGAAATTTTAGCAGAACAATCAGGAAAGAGAAAAGGATAAAAAAGATATGAGAGATCAAATTTTCCTTGTTTACAGATAGTATTATCCTATACCTATAAAACCCTAAAAGCTCCACCAAAAGACTTCTAAAGCTGATAACAAATTTAGAGAGGTAGCAGGATACAAAATCAACATTTAAAAATTGACAACTTTTCTATGATGAACTATTTAAGAAAGGATTCAGAACAAAATCTCATTCATGTACACTTTAAAACATCCTAGGTCTCAACATAATCAAGGAGGTAAAAGACCTACCTCTACAATGAAATTTTCAGAGCACAGTAAAGCAAAGTTCAAGAAGACATTCAAAGATCTCATATTCATGGATTTGCAGTATTAAAATTTTTCAAAAAGGTATATTAGCACAGATTCAATGCAATCCCCATCAAAATTCCAATTACATTCTTCACAGAACTAGAAAAAATCCTAACATTCATATGGAAACACAACATAACACCTAGAATACCCAAAGTAATCTTCAGAAAAAAAAGTAAGAATGGAAGCATCAGAGTACCCAATTTCAAATTATACTACAAAGTCCAAGAAACAAAAACAGCATAATGCTGTCACAAAAATAGATACATGCCCTGGTAAAATAAAGTAGAAGACACAGAAAACAAATCACACAACTACAACCCTTTGAATTTTGAAAAAGAAGCCAAAACTATAGATTAAACAAAAGATAAACTCTTTAAGAAATGGTGCTAGTAAACTAGATATCCATGTGGGCAAGGTTTAAACTATTTTCCCACCTCTGATTTTGGACAAATATAAATTAAAAGTGAGTCTAAGACCTAGGTATATGTTATAAAACTTGGAAATTTCTAGACAAAACATAAGGGAAATATTTGAAGCCATAGGAACAACAAAGACTTTCTGAATGGAACTAAAACATCACAAGAAATAATATCAAGAATTAATGAATAGGACTATATCAAATTAAAATTTCATGCACACCAAAGGAAACAACAGAGAGTAGAGATAGAATCCAGAATGGAATAAAATCTTTGCCAGCTACTCTTCTGGCAGAGAATTAATATCCAGAATATATAATAAATTCAATAAATGCCAAAACATCAAATACTCCAATCAACAAATGACCAAATTAATTGAACAAAACTTCTCAAATGAAAAAGAACAAATGACCAGTAAATAAATATAAAAATGTTCAACACCTTTAGTCATTAGGGAAATGCAAATCAAGACAATCTTGAGATTCCATCTCATCCTAGTAAGAATTGTTATAATTAAGAATACAAAAATCAATAAATAATGACAAGGATGTGAGGTAGGGACTTTTACACTGACTGTGGTAATGTGAATTAGGACAGACACTATAAAAGTCAGTATGGAGTTTCTACAAAAAAGTAAAAATAGCCATTTGATACAGCTATATCCTTTTTTCGACTATACCTGAAGAAATCAAAGACAGCAAAATATAGAGATACCAGCTTACCCGTGTTTATTGTGGCACAGTTCACAAGAGCAAAAATATGAAACCATTTAGGTGCTCATAACAAGTGAATGGAATAGTCATTTATAGGAAAATGGATACCACTGGAAAATACCATGCCAAGAGATATAATCTCACTCAGAAAGAAAAGTTTTGCATATTTCCCCTAATATGTGTAATCTATCTGAGAAAGATGACATGAAGTGGAAGGAAAAATTATGACAAGGCAAAAGGAACAAAGAGGAGCAAGGAAAAATGGTATAAAAGGACTGGATATGATAAAATCTATTTTATGCATATATGAAAATACTACACTAATATTCAATATTTTGTCAAATATATAGGCACTAATAAAATATGAATTAAAAAAGAAAGCTGTGTGAATTTTGGTACAGCATTACAAGAACAATTAATTGTGTTATTGGGTTTTAAGATGGGCTAGAGCATGCCAAAGAAGTGGAAGTTTATTAAAATAGATAATAAAAAGTTTTCAAACTTAGAGAAAGACATAAATATTCAGGTTACAGAAGGTCAGAAGTCATAAGATTAACTCAGTTATATTTATCTGAAAACATACTCTAATCAATTTCTTGAAGAAAGATGAGAAAATTCTCAAGAAAGCAGAAATTAAAAAAAGAAAATAACACAAGACGTTGTCCCAATTCAGCTGGCATCAGACCTTTAGCTGAAACCTTACATCCCAGGAGAGAATAGCATGAGATTTTCACATTACAAGTAAAATTGTTAACCAAAATTACTGTACCCAGTAAACCAATCTTTAGAAATAAAGAGGTAAAGATCTTTTCAGACAAACAAAAGCTGACAGAATTTATCACAACCTGAACAGAATTACAAGATATGCTAAAAGGTTTTCTTCTGATTGAAATTCAGCAGTGTGAATAATTGTACTACATATAAACTAGCAATATTCTAATACTGTAAACATAGTGCATACATTATTTGTATCTATAGTACAAAGATTAAAAACTACATTAACTAATATGTTCAGAATTAGGTAACATAGAAAGATGTCAAATAGAGCATCTAAAATGCAAACTGAGGGGAGGAATGAATTGCAAGTATAGAGGGTTTTTTGTTGTTTGGTTTGGTTTTGTTTGGTATTGAGACAAGGTCTCATTATGTAGTTTACGCTAGCCTCGAACTCACTATGTAGCCCAGATTGGCCTCGAACTTGCAGTGATCCTCCTGCTCAGCTTCTTGTACAATTTGTCAAGACATCAAGATAACTCCTTTTGAGGGAAGATTAAGATAATTTGTGGAGGAATAATTTTATTCAATATAGTACCTAAAATATGAGCAAGAGCAATTAGGTGAGAGAAAGAAACAAAATCCAAATTTGGAAAGAAGTCGCATTGTTTGTTTGTAAATGATGACATAATCTTATATATAGACAATCCTAAAAACTATACCAAGATATAGAAATTAATAAATGAATTCAAGAAAGTTGCAGGATGCAAAACATTTGAAAGTTAGTAACATTGCCATATTCCAAAAACCAATTATCTGAAATAGAAATCAAAAGAGCAATCCCATTACAATAGCTATACCCCCTTTAAAAAAAAGAATACATTTACCAAAGAGATGAAATATTTCTATGATTAAAATTGCAAAACATTGGTGGAAAATCAAAGTGAATACAAAAATGGAAAGACATAATTTTCTTGGATTGGAACAGAGTATTGGGGAAATGTCCGTACTACCCAAAACAATAAATAGGTTTAATGTAATCACTATCAAAATACCAATGAACTTCAGAGAAGTGGGAGAAGCAATCTGGAAATTTACATGCAACAACAACAAAAACCAAATAGCCAAACTAATGTTTAGCAAAAAGAACAAAACTGGAGGTATTATACTACTTAATAGCAAAATATACTATAGTTATACTAACTGAAAGTGCCTGTCACATTAAAACAGTGACACAGATAAATGCAGATAAGGAATAAAACCAAGAATTTCTCCCATCCAAGGATGAATAGTTAAATAAATGTAATATTGTTAAATAATATAAAGAATGATATTATATGCCACAAAGCATAAAGAACTAGAGAACATTATGTTATATAAGAAAGCTTGTTTCAGAAAGGTAACTATTATATGTTCTCTCGCATATGTGGATGTTAAAAGATTTTAATTGATCAGATTATATAATTGTGATTACTAGAAGCTAGGAAGTGAGGATAGTAACTTTTTAGACAATGGGTACTCCATCACAGGAAATAGAAATTAAATTTTACTCTTCTACAGATAACTGGAATACTTTAGCTTATAAGAACCTATTATATATTTTAAAAATAATTGGAAGAGAGGAGCTTGAAAGCTATAATAAAGCAATGAAAAATTAATTATCCTGATCTGATCACCTGATGGTGTATAAATGTACTGAAATATCACACTGTATCTAAGAAATACATACAATTCTCACATACTAAGGAAGAAAAATATTTCTTGAAAGTTTAAAAAAATGAAGTTTCATCCATCTTTCTTTGATCATTACACACTTTATATAGATATAGGTATCTGATTATATTGTACTATATATCATAACTGACAAAATAATTTGAAAATTCATTTTCTAATATCAAACATGTGCCACATACAATTTATATGTAAATATCATGTTTACATGTTTTATATATAGCTGAAAAAAGAATCAAACTATACAATATTTGACAATGAGTTTAATAAAAAACACAAACTCAAGAAAATCGAAATATCAATAAATTTTACATGAAATCCTTAATTTTCATTTTTATTGTTATTAACCTAAAGCAAAACTTCTTCTTACCAACCCTGAAAACCCTAATTTTATATATTTTTGAAATATTTACAGTCATTTTGAAATGATCCTTTTGTACATACTTGTTTAAAAATACCAGAGGCAGGCATTTCCAAGCAACAATGCATTAGAACAGTGGTTTTAATTATATAAAGGGTTTTGAAAAGTCATTTATGTAATAATGACCTTATAAACTATTGTCTAGAGAGAGAATAAGTAAGTAATATATTTTGCTTCTGCATGTTGCCCTGTTTTTCAAGTACAGATAAATTCTCCTGTGATTAACAAAATATGAATTTATTTTATAATGACCTAGTATACATAGCAATTTTTGTTAATATGAATTTTTGAACATAATAGATATTTTTATCAAGTATTGTATCATAGGTGATTAGGTTAAACAAATGTTTATGTAAAAACAGACATTATATCCTTAAATATCACACTATGGAATAGAATTGGACTTACACAGTATTTTCTCTCCCATTGGATTGAAGATGGGGCCTCTGTTGTTGATTTTCTATCTCACTGTCTCAAAGCAAACTGTGTCTCCTGATGCCTATTTTAGTTGCTTCGCCAAAGTTAATGACACAGAAGGTTCATTAGTGATGTTTGAACCTGGTCACTTAGGATACTTCATTCATTCAAGTAATCCCAGCACATTTCCAGGAGACAGAGCAGAAAACATAAATCTCAGGAGTTTTGGTGTGCAAACGTCAACTCCCTGCTCAGAAAGATCAGACCATATGTTTTTCTGAACCCAAAGAAAATATATTTTGCTTTCCTTTCTAACATCTGACTTTCTTAGCAAAATGATTGGGATAAAAGAAAATATTTCCAAAGTTTAAAATAAGAGAATCTCTAAAGATACAAACACAAGATGCCAATATGAGAAAGAAGGAAAACTCAAAACTTCTCAGCAGAGTAAGCTTAAATATTTGCATTAGGCTGGCAACATCGTCTTTAATACAACACAGCTCAACTCACTAAGGAGCTGTCAGCCAAAATCATGAAGAATTAGGAAAATTGTAAGTACTGCTGGGAAGATATGAAAATTACTTGCCTTTTGATAAATGTTTGTTTGGGAATTATTTTGCAATTTTGTAAGTTTCTTTCAATGTTTTAATATGGAAAATTGTAGTTAACCTATAATTAAATAGTTACACTATTCAGCAGCTCTTTGACAATACTGAAATCATATCCAGAGCATCTATATGCTTCCACATGTAGTCACACACATGCAGCAATTTGTAGTTACCCCTACAGTATAACTTAAAGTACATGCAAAAATAAACCTGGAATATATGCCAGAAAAGAATACTACATTGTTTAAAGTGGCAAATTTTCCTAATTTGTAAAGATTCTTTCATGATGAAAAATTTAAGCAGAAATGATTTGATCTCTCCCACATGTTAGTTCAGTGAAATTGTTCCCTTGATATCTAAGTGAGACAAATTACTTGCTGTTCTGAGGACTCCTTACTGTTGTTCATAGTACACTGCACAAAACCTGTTGATACAGAGATTTTAACCAAGACACTGTTCAGAGAGGGAAGCGTGAAAAATGACACAGTAGAAAGGATTGAGAGCTTGTTCTGCTGAATATGTTTTATATGACCCTGAAGCAGCAGGGAGAGAATTTGTTCTTAGTAAGCCAAAATTAAAGAACAAGGTATAGTAAATTATTAAACACTATTTTACTCATAGAAAAGAGAAAACATAAATAAATTGATGTGGAAAAGTCAAATTTAAATTTTGTATAAAATACAAGGGACTGAGGAGATATGGAATACTTGATATAATTTGAAAACAAGGGATTCTGTTTTTCTTTCCTTGAATAAGCTGTTGATTAGCCTGGCAAGCTTGCAAAGAAACCAGTCCATTTACTGGGGTTAGAGGGTGGTGGTGGGTGTGGTCGTTAATGGTAATGTCTCAGTTTTACAGATTTCTTGAAAAATCTTGAAACTCTTTAGGAAGTAAATACATGTGACAAGCTGACACTGTATGACAATGGCCAATACGCTTTGTGAGTGTATTCATCCTAGTTATGCCAGGTCTGCAACATTCCCCTAGTTTTCTGCCCAAGTAAGTGTCTCTTGAGCACAAACTGAGCCTTGCTGTCATCATCTCATGGGATTTTATAAGACATGGGTTCATAAAAAGAAAGAATGTATTTTTTCAGAACAGAGGAGTAATATTTACAGGAATTTTTATAAGCAAACTGAGCTAACAATCATTCCTATAATAAACAAATTGTTATCTCCTAGAAATGTCATTTCAGTCAATAATGGAGAAATATCAAGTAATCTAGAGACTGTTTCAGACAGCACATATGTCCATTACAACCATTAAAAATAACTAATGCTGGCTGAAGAATCAGAGTAGTTATTGCTCTATGAACAGAAGCATAGATTTTCTCTTGCACAAAAATACATGTGAATCTCTGGGATGACATCAACGAAATAAGACTTTCAATACCAATAAAAGGTGCTGGCTTTGGCAGCACATATAATAATACCAATAAAAGAAGGAAATTATCTTAGTCATCCTTCAGTGTCTAAATTATAATGCAAATACAGAAATTGGGTGACAGCTTCTGGAATAAAGAACAGCATTGATGGGTTTTCTATTTATATATGATAATTTCACTGTGGAACAACAAACTTCATTAACTGCCTAGGTGATTTTTCAAATATTAATATGTATATGAAACTCTGGAGTATCATAGTATAACAATTTTAATTTCTAATTCCTCCACTAGACTCTGATCTTATAACTCAACTATTTCCAGGTGAAAATGTATTACCTGGCTGATTCCGAGGAACCTGTATTTGCAGCAAATAATTTTGATAATTCTATCTCAGAAAATTACACACATTAAATAACCTAGTCAAATAAAAGTATTTCTGGAAAATGAAGTTAGAGCATTACAAAAAATTACTGTGAGGGTTTTAATTTAAATCAAATGAGTGTTATGGTATGGAACCTATCCTGGGCCCTGGCAAACAGTAGACACAGATGGAATAGTTCCATCTCAAATAGCTTACTTCATATTTCCCAATAACCAGATGGAAACAATTCCTAATATACAATTAATTGAATGGTGTTAATTAAAAGGAGGGAGATTGAAGGATCCAGAATGCTTCATTTCTTGGGAAGAGCAGTTCTAAGAAAATATCAGAGTGGAGCACACTGCGAAATAAATGCACACCACCTATAAACTCAAGGAGTCAGAGAAAAGCAAGTTTGGAGTTTAGAGAAATGATTATGGAGAATGAAGATTATAAAGTCAACATTACATTCTCACAACTTTACCTAGCCTGCATTTGTGGAAACATTACTGAGAGAAAAAGGCCTAGATAAATTAGGAGAATGAGAAGATTTTTTTTTGAGAAAAAAATATGTATCTCCTTACTCAAAAACTTATGAAAGATTTAGTAATTGATGTACAATAACTGCACATGTCTTAATATTTAATTTGATGAGCTTGGACATATGCATACACCCATGTAACCATAATGATATTCAAAGTAATCATACACAGCACCTCTAAAAATTCATTATACTTCTTCTTAGTTTTAGGCTTTTCTCTGTTTTTCTTTTCACTTTGTTTTCTTGTTTTAGAGAAAATATTTAGCATGATATACTTTCTCAGATTTCTTCACTTCACAGTACACTATTGGTAATTGTAAGCACCATTTGTACAGTGGATCTCTAGACTAACTCATATTCCATACTGAAAATTCACATCCATTGAAGAAGTCTTGATTTTTCCATCTTTCAGCTGTGGAAATCACTGCTCTCTGTGCTTCAGAATATGACTATTTTATATTGCCTATGAAATAAGTGTAGTCATACAGTCTTTGTCCTTTTGTAACTGACTCTTTTCACTTGGCTTACTGGGTTTCAGGTTTATTCATGTTGTTTTATATTACCAGATTGTTGTATATTCCAACGTATGCATATGTCACATTTTCATTAAATCAATTTTTCTGTTGATGGACATTTAGATCATTGCTATATCTTGAATATTGTGAATTATACTGTTATGAACATGTGAATGCAGACATTTATGATGCACTTATTTCTATTCTTTTAAATATAGAGTACATTTAGAAGTGTATTACTAGATGATATATTTGTTCTATTGTAATTTTGGATAGAAACCTTATATTGTTTTCTATAGTTATTGTACCAGTTTACATTCCCAACAGTGTGAAAGGTTTCCATTTTGTCTACTTCTTCAGGAAAACGTATTTTATGTTGTTTTTAGCCATCCTCAGAGGTTTAAGTTAATATCTCATTGTGGTTCTCATTGGCATTTTCTGATGATTAGTGTTGTTGAACATCTTTGTACATCCTGTTGGACATTTTTATGGCTTCTTAGGAGAAATGTTAAAGTGTTTTGCCCTTTTAAATTGCTTTACTTCATGTTTTTGTTTCTGTTGTTTTGTTTTGTTTTTTAGTTATAGGAGTTCCTTAAGTATTTTTAAGATCAACATTTTTTTCAGACATATGGTATGCACATATTTTCTCCCATTGCATAGATTGGAGAAACTCTGAAAATTATTAGTGTTAATTTCTTCATTTTAGATAATATAACTATCATAACTATTTTTAAATTAATATTGGTACATTTTAGATATACATAATGATCACATTCATCATAGGGAATTTGTACCTGAACATAATATATCTTTTTTTTTCCAGTTCCAGGGATTGAACTTAGGACCTTGCACTTGTGAGGCAGGCACTGTGCCATTGAGCTAAATCCCCAGCCCCTGAACATAATGTATCTTGATTCTTCTTTTTTCCCATTTCTCTTCCTTTCCTCCTGCTTATTAGAAAATTGAATAACATTTTTTAATTTTTTCTAATTTTAAACATTTAAATTTTTCACTATAATAAGGATTCATAACAATGATCCCACTTGCTGGAGAAGAGTAGAATCACCAGAAAAGAGAAGTTTATTTAAAAACTT
>NW_004624802.1:12906469-12917787 GCF_000247695.1 Heterocephalus glaber | reverse complement strand
TATGATTGTATTGGGCAAATTAATCTAGTTTTAAACTTGACTGATTGAGAGATTCCTGGAGAGAAGATTGGATCATGGAAGTCCTGTATTCATCATTGGATTAATCCACTGCCTCAAAGCTGAATATGCTCAGAAGGTAGGCCCCAGGGGGAGGTGGGTCACTACAGATAAATGTTGGACTGTGCATCTTTCATGGAAGTGCTTTCTGACCCAGTCTGCTTCTAGATCTTATGAGGTGAGCAGCATTTCTCTGTCAAGTGTTTCCACCAGGATATTTTTGCTTTGGAGCCAGCTAACCATAGGCTGAGCACTTTGAAACCATAAGCCACATGGGTGTTAGGTACTTTATCCAGTATTAGGAGTGCTAATACATATATAAAATGATGCCTCTACATAGGACAGTTTATAAAAACATATAGAAGAATAAGATTACAATGCATAGCATAATACAATGTGATATATTCCAAGGCAAGGTAAGCAACAGATATTTGAGAGATGACAATAGAATCATTTCACACTTTCTAGGTGGTCAAATGAAGACTTTGTTGAAGAGCTGACAGCTAACTGGAATTGTAAAGTACTAACAGGCATTAATTAATTAAAAGATTAGCTTGTACAGAAGAAAGAGAAAGTAGAAATACGAAGAACTGCAAGTGGTCAACAGTAGTGAAATTCAAGGCACTCAAGAAGAAAGGAGAGAATAGGGCATGTGCTGAAATAGAAAAATCAAAGAAAGTACTTGCCATAAAGAGCCTCGTAGATCATACAAAAAAGATTAATTTATACCAAGAAGTGGCACCAGAAAAAGGTAAACATTGGAGGCAGAGAACGTCTTCATCTAGAGCATATGGTAAGTGAGGTATGCATGGAACATTTAACTTGCAATCCATGGACTATCCCAGATTTTTGCATCTTTCCAAGGCCCTCAATAAACTCTGCAGGTACCAAGAAATGACCTCTATGGTTATCAATATATGGTTATAGAAAGTAGATACGGTCTTTGGGGCACATCTTATTAATTAAAAATAATTGGACTAAGTGTAAACACTCCCAGAGAATATGGACTAAAGAGAATAACAAGAAAACAAGAACATGTCTTCTCAAGTGTGTGAGAACAAGAACACGTGTGAACAAGTGTTGGAGGACACTAATACCTCACATATAAATAGATAATAAAGAAGACAGGAAGAGAAACATTAAAAAATAAAAATCTAACACTGAAAGGAAAATCTTGTAGAATCTAAAAAATAATTAGAAAGAATAAAAATGTAGAAGGGTGACTATTAGAGAATGGAGATCAGGATAAGTGGAAGGGGACAGAGAAAGGAAAAGGTTATAACATGGTGAAAATGATCAAGGTACTATGTGCATGTACAAATATGCCAAATGAAACTCACTATTCTCACTATTTGGTATAACTCATCAGAAATAATTTTAAAAGTACATGTAAGACAACCTAGAAAACTGATTGAGTAATATTAAATATAGATTAGCTTCTGGGGCTTTGAGTGCAAATTGGTCAAAATAAAATGAATAAACATAAATGACAGGGAATGAAACTCTTCCTTTTGCAAATATCTTGACCTTTATATTTTCTCACACTTAAAAATAATTGTGCATCAAACTATACATAAATATTATATTTTTCCAAACAAAGAATATTATTGTTGTCACTGTTTTTTGTTTTCCAACAAAAATACATCTAACTTTAAAAACAATAATCAGATAGAAATAATGGAGAGAATTCATGTTCTTAATTACCTGGCTGTGTGTTACATACAAAGTTTGTCTTGGAAAAGAACATATAATGACCTATGAAATGACAACATCATTCTATAATCCATTTGTAAATTCAATCCATGTAATACATAATAACCAACTACATTTGTAACTTTAGAGGCCAAAAAAATTATTTAAAAAATTGGATTGTTTTACAGTAACAGGAAGCCTTAAAGAATTCTTCACTTCTCATCCATGTAAAATTCAGGAAGGCCATTGAGTAATGGTAATATTGATCCTGATGTAAAAGGGAAAAATAAATGCAAATTGACTTTGACTTTATTTGAACAGCTTTTTTTCCTTCAGAATTTGAATATCTATCTCTTCATAAAAATCTTGATTTTTACAAGAGGATTCTTTAAAGATCAAAGGTCAATGATGAGAAACCACACAGCAATAAAAACTTTCATCTTGCTGGGACTGACTGATGACCCACAACTACAAGTTCTGCTTTTTATCTTTCTGTTTCTCACCTATGTGTTGAGTATAATTGGAAATCTGACTATCATCATCCTCACAGTGATGGATCCTCAACTTAAAATTCCTATGTACTTTTTTCTGAGAAATTTTTCCTTCTTAGAAGTTTCATTTACCACTGTCTGTATTCCTAGATTCCTGTACAGTTTATCAACTGGGGATAATACCATCACATACAATGCTTGTGCATGTCAAATATTCTTTGTTATTCTCTTTGGAGCAACAGAATTTTTCCTCTTGGCTGCCATGTCCTATGATCGCTATGTGGCCATCTGTAAACCTCTTCACTACATGACCATCATGAACAACAGAGTATGTACCTTATTAGTTTGCTCTTGTTGGGTATGTGGCTTGATGATTATAGTCCCACCCCTTAGTTTGGGCCTCCAGCTTGAATTCTGTGACTCCAATGTTATTGATCATTTTAGCTGTGACGCAAGTCCCCTTCTAAAGATCTCATGCTCAGATACATGGGTAATTGAACAGATGATTATCCTTGTTGCAGTATTTGCACTAATTATTACATTATTCTGTGTGATTCTGTCATA
The DNA here is from genome assembly GCF_000247695.1 of Heterocephalus glaber. The sequence continues at coordinate 12,914,983 of NW_004624802.1, read as the reverse complement.
CATACACATCATCAGGACAATAGTGAGATTCCCTTCGGCACAGCAAAGGAAAAAGGCCTTTTCCACCTGCTCCTCCCACATGATTGTGGTTTCCATGACCTATGGCAGTTGCATCTTCATCTATATGAAGCCATCACCAAAGGAAGAGGTGGCCATAAATAAAGGAGTTTCAGTTCTCACAACTTCTGTTGCACCCTTGTTAAATCCCTTCATATACACCTTAAGGAATAAGCAAGTGAAACAAGCTTTCAGTCACTCTATCAAAAAGATTACATTTCTTTCAAAGAAGCAGAAGTTTTGATCAAAGAAAATTTGTACACCTGCTTAACTAGGGCTTCTAACATCACTTTTTTCCTCTATACAATTATTTCAGATAAGCTTTCTCAATGACATTTAATGTTTCATAAAGATCTCACTTTTATGAAACTTTTTGTTCTATCAAATAAAACTCCCAGTATTTTCCCTCATAAAAATGTATTTCCAAGAAATTAAGGTTTTCTTCGTTTTCCTTATTGCTGTAGAGAAGAAAGAAAACCAGTAATATTTTTCTACAGATTTTTAAAAAGACATTTAATCTAGCAAGAACAATACAAAGGGGTTATATAAATTTATTTCTCATGTAACAACTGATTAGAAAAATTCCCGTTTTCAATGTTAACTCCATCTTTCATTTTTTTGAAAAATCCCTAAAAGGACCAAAACTCACAGAAAAATACAATCTGTATATGTTCTATATTTACAGATAACCAGTCACTATTAAGGCGCAGATTGATTAAAAGCTAACATATATTCAAATAATCCAACATTCTGTGCATCATATAACACTGACAACTCTGTATACTGTAGTGTCATATTCTCTTTATTCCATCAAGTGAGAAAAATAACTTCCATTGTTTTTATTTATTTTTAGCCACCCTATTTTATCTATTTTAAGTGCAACTGTTTTCTCTTTGGCATAATAACACATTGTTAATAAAACCTGTATCAACTTGATACTGCATATTCATTCTGTTGTTCTCTAATTTGCAAATACACAGTAGAAAGGTAAGAGAAGAGCTCCAAATGATTATTTTTTTATTTGAGGAAGGTCTTATAAAAGAAATAATCAAATTTCAAGAATTGAGCTGTCGAACAGAAAACAAAGTTGGAACTGTTTCCTGTGCTTGAATGCTTAGCATAACACATTCACATAGTGAGAGAACTCGGGGAGCATCACATGGCCCTCCATCATGTGCATGGGAAGATGGCACTCCACATGCAAATGGACGGACTTGGTTCTGTATCTTTAAGCAGATAAGATTGCGTTTAATTCTGCATTTTATAACAGATGCGTTGTCTATGCCTTCAAGGTCACCAAGGTTCATTTTAAAAAGTGAACATTTTTTTCTATGTGCAAAATATATTTTCAATTCTTGTTCTCATTTTAATTGAAAGAGTCAGTCATGGAAAAAGGTTTGGGCAAATATTTCTTATTCCACATTTGTATAATTTCCCAAAGGTTGTATACGTTTATATAATACCTTCTACTAAGAGCACGTGACAGTGGTTTATATCCACATAGAAAGACTTGAATATTGAACATAAATAAGTCATTACAGGTAATTTACAACATTTCCTATGGGAAAGTTTTGGAAATAATATTGCTTTGAATAAAGAAAGGCACTTTAGTGATTTTCTTCATGAATTGAAAATCTTCATAAATCCACAACAAGACATCTGAAAAGACCCAAGAAACAATGTTGCCCGATTTCTTGGACTTTCACAGTATAAGATTGTAATAATAAATCTAGACTTAGAAAACAGTCCCTTTTTTTCCTTCAGAATTTAACTATCATTATAAATTGTCATCCTGGAGACTTAAATAAAAGCCTTTCCAGGGGCCAAGGATTTAGCTCAGTGGTTTTGCCACCTGCTGCGCAAGCGCAAGAACCCGAGTTTGATCCCCGGTACTGAAAAAAATAAAAAATAAAAGCCTTTCCATTCTCAAGCCTACTTGAAGCAGACAATTTTAGGAAAGTCCTGTGACCATATGGAGCACAGTTAATGTGTACATCATGAGGATGTAATCTTTTTCTTTTCATAATGGCAACAGTGCTGTCTTGTCAGATGGTTATTCGTCTTTTTAAATAAAGTGACAATCTAGGGCTCCAGTTATTGAATGTCATCCATTCTGTACCATAAATCTCTAGCAAATATCAATTTCATCAATTATGCCTTGTATGCTTATAATGTCTAAAAATAAAAGTTTGATATAAATAAATGTCCTTTAGTGACAGTATACTAAATTAAAACAGCCCTTTGCCTTCAAACAACCATTAAAATCATTTTAGCAATACAAGCAGCAGCTAAATATGATGACTGCAAGGGGTTAATATTGAAAACTCCACTTGGTCTGTCTTTGCACCTGTTACAATGAGCTAGGTTCATTGCTAAGTGTTTCTGGGATGCTGACATACATGAACAGAATTGGTCCGTAACCAAGTGGACTCACATTTCCCAAAGTCACAGAATAATCTGCAGAGAAACTAATATCTAGTAACATTTCAAATAAAAATTTGATGCAGTCAGAAAAATGACTAAATCTGATCTGTACCAATATGAAATCAAGAGAAAGAAAAAGAGAAAAATTCCACAGGACAAGAAATCAGAATATGTAAAGTGCTGAAAGGTCTCAATAATTCTTTTAAAGCAGTACCAGAAATTCCACTTTGATTATTTTTTTAAGTTCCCAAGTACCAAAACAAACAAAATAACTTCTAAGTTTTCTGGCATCCCAGATGTCAATTTATCCTTCATTTTAAGTACACACACACAAAAAAAATCAGTGCATATGTTATATAGGTTAAAAAAAATAAAGCTCTATTTTCATATTGTAAATTCTGTCCCAATGCCATTTTTAAAAAGTAATCCACTCATCCATATTTGGTGTTTGTATGGTAACATAAAAAACATCTTCTCTGTTGTCTTCCTTTCTGCCACAAAGTACAGGTGTGAGTAGATGCTTTGGTCCTGGTACCAGACGCCCAGAGCGGTGAGAACGATGTGTAGTGAAGACTGCTCACAGATCACCCATGTCTAGCTTTACAATCAGGGGCGGGCGTGTGGCTAGAGGGTATCGCTACAAGTGCCCACTGACACTAGCAGTGTCTGAGTGATACTGACAGGGCAGCCTCTCACTTGCTCCACCTTCCAGGAAAGAGGTGCGTGCATTTGGTGGTTCAAAAAGCTTTCTTCGGTTTTATTTAGAAGTTCTTTGAAATCCCAAGGTTCACACAATCCTGGCAGCTCTCAGGATCTTGTTGCGGATCTGAACAGAGTCACAAACTGAGACTGTAAGCAGCATTTTCCTTCTGGCACCAAAAGTAGTAATTTCCAGCTCTTTCAGATCCTGATCTGTGAGAGTGAGGAATGTCTGAAGATCAATCTCTTTTTGCTGGAAGACATCTGTGTATTTGCCCAGGCCAAGTTTGCTGAAGAGTTCAGGAAGATCAGAGCCTTTGAAAGAGCTGTTCAAGTTACAGCCATTGCTTCATGTTAGCAAGGAAATGCAGTCCATGTAATTGCTGCTACTGAGATAGTGTTCCATTGATTTGTTTTGTTTATACTTGGGACTGCCAATAGAAGCTGCAAATTCACTGGCACTTGCAGTTCCTATTCCATTTCGGTCTCTCCAGTTGTCAGATTTACTTCCACTTCCCAAATGCTCATGACTGTTAGACCGTGAAAGGAACTCTGATGAGCCCTCATAAGTAGTTGTCATGGTGGGTTTATAGGATACATGATTGGCCCTTCCCAGCTCCTTGATAATTTCAGCTGGCATAGACTTAGAAAACCCCAGGCCACTCCAGATAGGTGTTCTGACCTCCAACACCATTGGTTTCTTTAGCATAGCTTTGGTTACTAATAGCTTCTTTTGTTCATAGTCAAATCTTGCATGTTGACATATGATAGTCGTGAGCCAAGGCGGGCCCTTTCAGAGTTTTGCTGGGCAGTTGCAGCCCTCTCTGCAGCGCATTTGCACTGTCATCCAAAGGGCTTTCTACAGCACTCAGTTCAGGGTCTGAGAGCAACCTGTCAGTGCTGTGTAAGCAAGAGTTTTTGTGTCTTGCAATAGTTCTACTGTCTGTCTCTTGGCACAGGAGACTTTGGAAGGACCCATCATCATCTGTTTCACATCACCAGCATTTCCAGAATGAGAAGGACTTCGAGGCATGCCTACTTCAACAAAAGCATCATTACAACCTTCTGCAGGGCTTGATTTAGAAGCCTGTTCTGTCCCAGTTGTCTGGATGGATGGATCACCATGATTTGCACTTAACACTTTTCTCCAAGTGATGTAGTGGATATTGCACCATATTTTATATTTGGAGACTGTGAGTGTTCATTTAAAGAAGCAGAGATTTTTTTGCCTTCTGTCTTTATACCGTTGACATGGACATAAACAGGAGTCAAGCCATGATGGGGAGATGGTGCTGTGTGCCCATAGGTGTGCACTCCAGATAACAAAATATTGATTAATGTGTCTTGGGCAGTAGATGGAATCATAAGGTGTGGAATAGCAGAAAAACCTGTGGCACTTGAAGTATTAGCAAGTGGTGGTGCCCATAAAGGGGGGCTAGGGGTGCCAGAACTTGGACTTTGCAAAGCATTGACTGAGCTATTCAGAGCATTCAAGAGTGAGTTTGGGGTTGTTGACGGGTTCAGCGATAAGGTGGTGGGCCCCAAGAGACCTAGTGAGTCCAGTGAGTCCGAGGCCTGCAGAAGCTAAGATATCCAGGTTGCAATGTGCCAGGCCAGCAGGGCATGATGCTGGGGTTGGACTGGTTGCTACGGTAACCCCACTGCTTTCAAGTTCGAGTAGACATTTTCTTGTTTCATACATATTTAAGGCATTTCGCTCAACACTTTTCACAATCACAGACTTACTTGGCTATTTTGGCTTTCGTTTAATACTGATGAAGACATCCAGCTGTTCCATCAACTGAGCAATGAATTGTAGATCTACTTCAATTTCTTCCTTCATATCAAACATCAGCACAAGAGGAAGACAACCCATGAGATATTGCCTTGCAAGATAGACAGACTCAATGGTGCCCTGGAGGAAGACGGTGGATTTCTTCTGTGCGTTACTGGGATCGGGAAAGTGGATCTGAGCACCTGTTCTCTGCATGATATGCTTGATGTTGTTCCCATTTCAACCCATCATAAAAAGATGATGCTGAGTTGCTATGTCCAGCTGGGTGCTCACAGGAATAGCTGATGCTAAGCTGCCAGCAAGATGTTCTAACAGCATGGCCAATCCTTCCTTCACAGCACTAGTGTTATTCTGAGACCCCCATACAATTACTGTAGCACCATACATTTGGGAATGCTGTTGAAATGACACTGAAATGTTGTATGTTTGGGATATGTGCTGAATAGAGGGGGAACTAGGATTGGAAACTGGTTGAAGAATTCCAGCAATTGGTAACTCAAACATCAGCACCAAAGGAAGCAGCTCCCGAATCCTAACACGGGCAGATTCTATTCCTGCCAGTTGTCCTGCTATAGATACCTGGTTGCTTTTTTATGGTTGGTTATTTCTGTTGGAGTCTGGAAAGTGGATGTGGCATCCTATTTCTTCCATCACTTTTTTAATATCGTTGCCACTTTTGCCAATTACATGTGAGTGCTCTGTGTGTGAAACGTCCATCTTCAATGTGACTTGATTGCTTTTTGTGTCTAAGACAGACATGATCATTTCCTTGGCTTCCTTAACATCTTATTTCCTTCAAGAAACCTTAATATGGGGATCTTTCTTGGATTTGGCTCCAATATTTAGTTTAGATGGCCAGGCAATCTGTGTATTTGTTTCCTCCATGATCTTTTGAAAAAAGTCTTCCCCACTTCTGCCTTTCCCTTGATCTGCAGCTTGTAATACAGCTTCAAGTTTCTTTCTGTCCACACGGAAGTACTCCTCGCTCCACTCAGGGCTGTGCAGGGGTGCTCCCGCACCCAGGTCATCTTCAGAGCCAGGCATGGGCGAGTGGTGCTGCACTCGCTGTAGGAGCCCAGTCGGACTGTGCCGCTGGGTAGCCAGGCCCATCCTGGGGGACCATGGTGGGCGTGCAGTCCTCAGGCTCTGCATGCGCAGCCGCAGCCGCCACTCAACCACCTGGCTGCACTGGGTAGCCACACCAAGACCCTAGCTCTTATCAAAAGTTATCAGTTGAGAATGAGGGTTCCATTAAAAATTGTACTACAGGACATATGTGTTACACTTTGATAAAATAGCGTTTGTCAAAAATGACATTTTGTCTGTATCCTGAGACTTTGGAGGAGACTGAGATTAATGGGAGTAGATAGATTGATCTCTCAAAGACAATTTTAAGGCAGGCAGCACATTCCAGTTATGGCATGGAGACTACTAGCCAACAAGATTTATAGTAAAAAATCAGGGACAAAGGTAGACCAGATTAATTTGAAAAAAATTAAACTTTGGCTCAAAAAGAACCACATGTAAAGTTGGCAGCAAATGGCATGTAGCTGCTAAGAAGAATAGCAACATCAAAAAGAAACCAAATACATTGTACAGGAGCAAGAAGAAAGATAACTTGAGAGCATCTCAGAAATCAGCAAGACCCCACCCATTACCAACTCATGTAAAAATAATTTAATGTGTAACTTTTTGTATGTTATCCTCAGAGCTTTTACTCTATGTGGGATACAATGGAAAACAAATAATTCTTTAATTTCATTTAGCTGGTCCATTATTATTGGTGATCCTGGAAGAATTATTCTGTTTATTTTATGTTAATTTTAGCACTGTTCAAATAAGAAAGTATATTGATGTGGAGAAATAACAATTTCACTTTACAGGAAAAAAAGGGAATCAAATATGAATGAGAAAATAATTTTTTGGTGTTGAAGTGAAATTAGAGACAAAAGTGTGTTTCTTAATGTGGTTTTTTCTTAGCTTTGTTTTTCTAAAGATTTTGTGAAGCAATTCTATGCTAATAGCATCCTCAAAAAAACAGTGAGGAAATTTCAAAATAACATGGAAACCTGTTTGAAGGCTAAAATTTCAAAGTAATGACTACCAAAGAGAAAAATATTGTCAAAACTTATAGATGTCCTTGAATTATACTGGGGTTATGTCCTGACAAGACATCATAAGTTGAAAATACATTAAGTCAAAACTGATTTTTTGTACTAACCTATTGAACATCGTAGCCTATCAACACCATATTCTAAGGAGTACTGTGTATGGATACTTACCTCATAATTCCATAACTAGATTAGAGTATTTGACAATACAGCACTACCCCAGAAAAAAATCAAAATTCAAGATCAGAAGTATAGTTTTTGCAAAACACTTATTCCTTTCATACTTTGTAAATTTGATAAAATTATTAGTCAAATCATAGTAAATCCAGCACTATAGTTATCACAATAAATATAAACAAATCTGCAACATAATTATAAATAAGGATATGAGTATAGATATTGATGTGAATATGAATATACAGAGAATCATGGAAACTTTGTAAAATTTGAATGCCAAATTATTCAAGAATAATGAGTCAAAGACTTTAAAATGTCCACTTTTAAAACATAATGTTATGAATGAATGCTAAAATTATTAAGTGACATATTGTCAAATTGAGTCTCAAACTATCATTATAATTGAAATTTTTTTTTAACCACAATGGAATCTAATCAATCTATTCAAATAAGTGATCGATATTACCATTGCCAATTACTCTGTAATATTATTGAAAGATGTAATTAATCTGAATACAATCATGAGAAAATAAGCAAAAATGGCTATCATAAACTCTTTTTTTTTTTTTTTGCACTGGGGATCAAATGCGGATCCTTCAACTTGCAAGGCAGGCAGAAGAACCACTGAGCTAAATCCCCGGCCCCTATCATAAACTCTTAAAAAATTATGACTGTACCCTTCAAAATTATCAGCTGTATGAAAGAAAAATAAAAAATCTGTTTTCTATCAGAAATGAATTGTTAAATGTAATATAGATTAATTATGACAACCAAGAAAAATAACCCTAAACTTCATTATTGGCACAATTGAGAAAATTTAAATATGAAATATAATTTTTTCAAATAATAATATTTAACCAATAGTGTTTTGAAATAGTTCAATATGTGTCCAATAAACAAACACTTTATTTAAAAATCATTATGCCGAGTCCCAGCACCCAGAAGGAATCTCCCCCGCCGCCATCCCAAGCTCTTAGGGCAGAGAAAGTCAGCAGTGCGGCCACCAGAAGCACCCTGCCACCCCGCCCGGTGGAAATGAGAAGACACATAAACAAGCCTCAAAAACAGACTTTTGGATCACCTAGAGCAACCCCAAAGGGAAACAAGATGGAACAATATGATAATCAACTACCTAGACTCTCTGAACTGGCAACAAAAGAGGATCTGGGAAAAAATGAAATCAGAAATAATTACTCAGATAACAGCAAAGATTGTGCTCATGGTGCAAGACATGATTAACAAATCTAGAGA
>NW_004624802.1:12888903-12903809 GCF_000247695.1 Heterocephalus glaber | reverse complement strand
GGAGGGGGTGAAGGGAGGGCAGGGGAATGGGGAAAAAAAATAAGAACCAAGATACTCAAGTAATGGTACAAGATCCCAGTGATGAATGTAACTGTATTTTATACCTAGAATGTACCAATAAACTTAATTGGAAAATAAATAAATAAATAAATATCATTATGCCTACACCTAAATACTGAAAAGAGTTGGCTATTATTCCAAAGAAATCACCATTTGCTTTAAGTATGAGTATTTTTAATAGAGATTTTACAATACTGGAAATATTTTATTAATATGTTTAATATTTTATTGGTTCTCACCAATAAGGACATACCATCCTTATCAGTACCTTTATACTCCTATTTAAAAAATAAATAAAATAGATGCTGCTTGTTTACAAATATGTCTTATATGTTTACAGACCTGGACTTCTTTTTAGGATAAAAATATTTACAATTTAAAGTACTGCATTGGAAATGTAGCTTTATAAAGAACCAGGGCTGGTAATGATACCTTGAGTAAAGGAGCCTTCACTGACATCAGTATTCTGACCAGTCCCTCTGGTATCAAAAGTTTTCTGCCCCATAAGCTATAGTAAAATAGACACCCTGAGAGTGGGTGAAAAGAATGCATGTCTTTCATAATGTGGGGGGGAAAATCTGAAAGGAAAGTTAAGAAAGAAAAACAGGTTTGACCCCTTGTATTAGTCAGCTTTCCCATTGCTGGGACAAAATACATAATACATACAATGTGGAGAAATTGCTCTATTTTACTCAGTATTTCAAAACATTCAGTTTATGATCAGCTGGCTCCAGCACAGAAACATCAGTGTAGAAGGGTGTGGTTTAGAAGAGCTGCTTGATTCATAATGGACAGGAAGCAGAGCAGGGGCTCAGTTCCAGAGATGAAAGGGCCAGGGACTAGGTACAGTACCCATGATCAGCCTCCATCACTCATCCAGACAGAACCTGAGGTGTATTTTACTAATCCCCTGTGAAGCTCTCAAGCAGGTCAAACTGACAGTCCACATTAGCTGTCACATCCCTAGAATCTATGTGAATCCTTCTATAATGTACTTTAGGAAAGAGAACACAGACAGGAAAATATCCAAAAAACATATTTTATCTTTTGTGCTTTAACATAGCACGTAGTCTGTAGAAGTAAGGTACCAGGTAATTGCAGCTTTGGAAGACACTGTTGGTTTGTTTTGTATTTCTTGAGCGTGGCTTTCTACTTCTTTCTTATCTGCAATTGACTGCTGGACACCGTATTTGAGATTTTACGTCCAAAAAGTGTTTGAAGCTTAATATGATTTTGTCTCCTCCCAATAGAATATTTCTTCCCTGTTTCTCTCCCTCTCCTTTTCCTACCTCCTTCCCTCACTTCATTCCTTTCTTATTTTTTTTTTCTTGCTACAGGTAAGAGAACATTTGTAGCACTCCTGCCTGAAACCTTTATTACACTTGGATTCTGTGACACCATACTCACTGGGATTACTCCTTCCCACCATCCTGTGCTCTTTTCCTACTTATTTCTCATTCCTCTCTATTATTCTGATTCTGTGTGTTGGTTTAGAGTTTTGGATATAAACTCTTTTCTTTCCATACTATGCCCATGGGTATTTTTTATTTTATCTCATGTCTTAAGGTTCCATTTACAGGCTGATAACTCCCAAATCTTTATTTCTAGCTGATATAGTTCTACTGAATTCCAGATCTGTACATGATTGTGTGCTTCATCAAACCCAACAGTTCCAAAAAAATTACTTGAAAAGAATTTTTGTGGACTAGTAATTCTATTCTCACAGACACTAGGGTCAAACAGCTCAATGATATGCTTAACTATTTTGCATTCAAAATGTAGCTCATTCACAAATATTGTAAAGTCCTTCTTCAAAATATTTCTGAAACTTAACCATACCTCATCATTCTCATTAACAATAATCTGGTTTAAAACACCCTTCTTTTTTGTATTTTCCTAATTTTTTAGTATGTAAGATCATTGATAGTGAACTCACAACATATGATAAAGTAGGATTGGCCATCAAAGATATAATATTTATTTTATTTTCAGATTTAACCACTATATTGATAAAAATAACATGTTATGTGACAATTCAAGTATATCACCACAGAGTTTTCTACTCAGATTCTATATTTCTTCACCTTTGAAGGGAATCAGACTTGAGTGGGAAGGTGAGGAGAGAAATTACAAGAGGCCAGTGAACAATTAGCAAGATTTTTAGGGGAAATGGGTGCCGAGTGAGAGAAGAACAACATATAAGTATTACTGTTACATGGGATGTGTGAATGATGAATGTCATCATACTGTATACCTAAAATGTACCAATAAACTTAATGAATTAAAAAAAGAGTATATTTCAAAAAGAGTCAGAGTCAAGTGTTGCAAAACATACGAATCACATGAAACGACTTTATTTCTGTTGCATTCAAATAAAATATTTTGTCAGTTTATTTGTGCTGTACTAACAAAGTATGTGAAGAGAGTTATTTTTTGCAATACATTTATTTCCTCATAGTTCTGTAGGGTAAGAAATCCAAAATCTATATGCCAGCAAGTTGTTTGTCCAGTAAGGGCTGCTCTCTGCTTCCAAGAGGCCAGCCTTGAACTACATCTTTCAGAAAGGAGGACTGTTGCATCTTCACATGGCAAAAGTGGAAGGGTAAACAAGCCAAACACTGAATAAGACTTCTTTCCTAAGAACCTTAAACCCATTCACAAGAGAGAAATTCTCATGGCCTACTCACTTTTTAAAGACCCCACTTATTATTATCACAATGATCATTAAGTGTCAATGCCTGAATTTTGGACAGAGCACATTCAAGTCATAGCAACCAGATAGTCTTTCTCTTTTTCTAAATATATATAGATGCTTTCATTTATTTTAATATTCTATCATCTGTGAATATTTAAAATGTTATAATTATATCCCTCAAACACACTTTGGATTTCACGACTTTATAATAACATGGAAAATTGGGTATGTAGGGGCCTGTGACAGTTAATCTGAATTGTTAACTTGGATGGATTAAGAGACTTCTCCAGAGGTGATAGGATCATGGGGGCAATGTATTCATGAATGAGCTAATCCACTGATAATCACATCTGGATGTGTTCTAGGAGGTGGAATCAGTTGGAGGTAGGTCACGGGAGGATTGCCTTTATAGGTTGTATATCTCGCTAGCACTCTTCTCTCTTGCTCTGCTTCCCAGTTCCCATGAAGTGCATAACTTTGCTAGATCATGCCCTTCTATCATAATATTTCTGCCTTGGAGACTGCTGACTCTTGACTGAAACATATAAAACAGTGATCTGAAATACACTTCTCCTTGAATTCATAGGTTTCATGTATTTTATCCCAGCTGCTGAAAAGCTACTCCAGTACACCACAACTTTTATTTCTTATCTTGACAGATTATTGAGTTGGAAATGTGAAATTATTACATGCACTATTTGGTACATTTAGACATTCTAATTCTAGGCCAATCTAATATTTCTTCTTGTTACCTCAGTCTTCTATGTATTCACTTTCTTTTCCAACTGAGAACATGGATTACAATTATTCACTTACTTTTTTCTTGTATCACAACCTTCCACAGGCTCCCATTTATTGTCCCACCATGTTCTCTTGACCACATCACCCTCCTCCAGAGACAATCGAATTTCAATGGCCAATACTATATTTTTTTTCTTTTCTCTATTGATTAAAATGGATATTATATTATGCATCTAATAATGCAAAAGTAAATGCCAGGAACCCTTTCTTTCTTTAAATCTAGTGGAGATATTACCAGTAAAAACATAATATAAATATGGAGTGAAGCTGAGGCAGGGGAAGTTATCTTCTTTCTGGTTTTTAGAAATTTTGCAAGGATTATAGATTTAATATGGCTCCCTTTCTTCCTTTCCAAATGAAGAGATTAAGATAAATTCTAAAAGCAAATTTGAAGATGAAGCAAAAGCACAATTGTTGCTTGTATTAAGTCACATTGGAAATGACCAATCACTTGGTACAAACCTACATATCTTCATACCTTATGTCATATCATAATCCAGATATAGATGTAATTGTAAAAAGTAAACAATAAAATTATTGAAAGAAAATATAAATAGATATATGACAAAATCATGTTTACTAGAAACGTTCAAATAATGATAATAAATTTTAAAACAATAAAAGGATGCATCTTATGGTATATTAACTGATTTTCTATATATCAATACCATAATAACTAATATTAAATAGAAATTGTGATATAAGATTTACAACATAGAAGACTACCAAAGACAGTAACAACTAAGGATGAAAGGACATAAAAGTAGTATCTTAGAATAGATAAAACTTTATCAGATATGTTTATCCCAAAACAGCCACTTGCAATATTTTATTCAATAAAAATTTATTACCAATAAATATTGGTGAAAATTTTCTATTTCTGATTGTTCAGTGACAACAAAACATATATAAGATAGACAAAAAAAATCAGTATTATTTGGATCATTATTTTTGGCAAGAATTCACTATGTTGACAATTCTTCTTAACCCTGATGTTATTATTTCATCTTCCATTCTCAAAGGAGACTCTCCTAATTCCTAGGTGTATTAGTTAAATTTTCTTTTGTTTTTTTTCAACATATAAATTACAATTTTACTCTCAGTATTGACTTGACCACATAAAACTCTTGCAATGTGTCTGTGGAAAAACACTTAAGAGACCAATTCTGTACTAAGATTGATGGATCAGATACATTTTCAAGAGTCAAACAGCATTTCTGGTTCTCTCTACCTGTTTATTAGTCTTTGCTTCTCGTTAGCCATTCTGATTATTAATGAATAGTTCCTTCTAAAATTAAACCTGAGAATGGGATTCATGACAATTGTTAAATCTAGGGATACTTGAGGTAAGCTTTCTGCATATTTTCACTGCTGCCAGTTCAATATAAAAACATGACTAGATTGTATTCATGTTACTACTAAGAAATCATTGTTTAGTAGCAAATTGCACTAAGGATCTATGTGGATGAAATAAAAACTAATGCCTAAACAAGCCTAAAGCATAAGTATTTTCATATTTCTCAAGCCATTTTTGTGAAATTTGGTAAACTAAAATATTTTGTCATATTAAGATATAAAGATGATATAGATGTCAATAGCTACATATGTGTATAATATTTGTGTATTTTAATTTGGATAGTCCACAAGGCCATGAGAAATTATTTTCATTTCTTGAATATCATTTCTTTTGGATAATTTTTTTCTTAAATTCTTTCATTGGTACATTAGATACAAATTTAAAAGTCTCCAATCTTGTTTTATGATTCACTAAAATATGTTAGCAGTTAGATCATCATATTCAAGGCATATGCAAAAGCTATACCCATACAATGATGAGAATTTCTAAGTAAACACAACACCATAGAAGTTGTCAATACCTCATATCCACAACTTAAGGACTTTATTACCTTCTACTTGTTTTGTCACATGTTCATATGAGATTTAAAAGTCCTTTAAACTTGTGACCAGTGGAGCTTATGAAATGCATAGTCTGAGTGATCATATCATACTGTTCAAAGCTTGTACTGAAGCATCAGGGAAAACATGGCGCCACTTCTTATGTTAAAGCAAGTACATTCAGTGTGGGTTTAGAACCTTCTGTGTGGACCACTGGAGTAAGGAATTTTCTCAAGTAGAAAGTGAAAATATTAGTAAAAATATATTTTCCTGAAAATATGTATAGCATGTTCCTTCATATACCCTAAGAAAGTTACATTCCAGAAAATAGGATATTTTTTGTAAAGATAGGCCCTAAACTTAAGAATATCACAGTTGAATTGGGGTGAGAGAATAGTTAGTAACCAATACAAAACAGCTATAAGATAGATATCATAGCTCTAAAACTGCAATAAAGGTGTACCTAGCCAATCTTAAAGAAATTTGTACCTTAGAACTGAATCTAGAGGAAGTCAAGAAAATGGACTAAAATTATTCAAAACAGAAAAAAATGAAATTGTTACAGTACAAGTGTTTCCTTCTGAGTCTGAGACCAAAGTGATCAGAAATGAAGTATATAGAAGAGGGAAATAAAAATATTTAGTGCATTCATGGTATATTAAGTGGCTTTAAAATGTAGAGTCAAAAGAAAATTGAACATTATCCAGACATGACTAATCAGGCAGAAAAACTTCAGGTAGAAATCCAGATACTTTTGGATTAGGCAAAAATAATGTCATTAATGAGTTAGCCAAAAAGAGTGAATGTGCATTAATGAATAAAAAGTCACATTTTTTTGTTTTGACAAGTAGTAGCTTGAAAAATTAAAGACAAGTCAAAGGGTAGATATCTATAGACTGCTTTCATTTCCCTTTGCTATATAACCAGAAGTGAGATAACTAGATCATATGATTGATCTCTTCATAGTTACTTTGAGGAACCTCCATAATTTCTCCATAATTTCTCCATAATTGCTGTACAGTCTTACCAAGAATGTATAAAGGAGGATAAAAGTATTAAAAATAATGTATGTTATGGGCATGTACCAATTCCCCAAAACAAACATTACTGTAATATATTGCAAACATCTACTAATAAAAAAGGAAGAGAAAGAGAGAAGATGAGGGAAGGGAAGGAAATAAGCTCATTTTGCTCCACCTCCTCATTAGCTTTTTGTTTGTTTGTTTGGTACTGGGGATGGAACTCGGGTCCTTGCGCTTGTGGAGCAGGCGTGGAACCACTGAGCTAAATCCCCAGCCCTGTTTGATTTTTGATAATAGCCATTCTAACTAAATGAGATAACTTACTGGAATTTTTTTTCCATTCCCCTGATTGGTGATTTGTGGTAATTTCCTCTAACTCCTGATCTTGCTAATATGTGTATTTTCTTTCTCTTGTTGGTATGTTTCATTTTACATTATTGGTCTGCCTGCCTAAAGGTTTAGCAGTGTTATTGATCTAAAAAAAAAAAAGGTTTTTATTTTACTGATCTTTTTCCCCATTGTCTTTTTTTTTTTTTTGGTCTCATTTTTATTGGTTTCTGGTCCTTGACATGGGTGGGGCTTATTCACTCTTCTTTTATAGTTTCTTACTGTCAAAGTTTATGTTTCATTTTTTATTTTTCATTTCCTTTCTTCTGTTTAGATACTTTAACCTTTTACACACAGATTGCTTAAAAGATCAAAAGTAGTTATGAGAAATCACACAGCAATAACAACATTCATTTTGTTGGGACTTACAGATGATCCACAGCTGCAAGTTCTGGTTTTTGTCTTTTTATTTCTCACATACATTCTGAGCATAACTGGTAACCTGACTATTATCATTCTGACCTTGATGGATTCTCATCTTAAAACACCTATGTATTTTTTTCTTCGAAATTTCTCCTTCTTAGAAATCTCATTCACAACAGTCTGTATTCCCAGATTCCTATACAGTATATCAACTAGGGATAATACCATTACTTATAACGCTTGCGCCAGTCAGATATTTTTTATTGGGCTTTTTGGGGCCACAGAATTTTTTCTCCTGGCTGCCATGTCCTATGACCGCTATGTGGCCATCTGCAAACCCCTTCATTACATGACCATCATGAGCAATAGAGTCTGCACCATCCTTGTCCTCTGCTGCTGGATCTCTGGGCTGTTTATCATCATCACACCTCTTGGTATGGGCCTCCAGCTGGAATTCTGCGACTCCAACATCATTGATCACTTCGGCTGTGATGCATCTCCTCTGTTTAAGATCTCATGCTCAGATACATGGTTTCTAGAGCAGACTGTTATTATCTGTGCAGTGTTGACTTTCATTATCACACTAATAGGTGTGATTCTTTCTTACATATATATCATCAGGACAATTCTCAGATTCCCTTCAGCTCAGCAAAGAAAGAAAGCTTTTTCCACTTGTTCTTCTCACATGATTGTTGTTTCCATCACATATGGCAGCTGCATTTTCATCTACATAAAGCCTTCAGCCAAAGAACAGGTGAACATCAATAAAGGGGTGTCTGTGCTCACTACATCAGTTGCCCCTTTATTAAATCCATTTATTTATACCCTGAGGAACAAGCAAGTGAAACAAGCTTTTAATGATACAATCAAAAAAATTGCATTTGTCTTACAAAAGTGAAAGGATGCTGTATTTGAGCAATAAATGAAAATGAAAGGTATCTTTACATTTTTCTAGAAGTCCCAGGTAGTTTCTCATGATCCTTTAAAACTTGAATTGTGAATCTACTTTGGTAAAATTATTTATTTTTCTCTTTCATTTTAATTCCAATTGTTTTTATCATTAAATAAACATAAGAAGGGATTTCAAAGAAAAGAATCTTCCTTCATTTTGAATTTGGTTATTATAACATTATTCAAAAAGAAATTGCATAATTTGACAAAATGGCACTTTTAACCCTTGGGAAAATTTGGAGAAAATAGTTTTATAAAACTCTATTAATTTAAACATATGTAGGCTGGAAGTGTAGCTCATTGGTGAAGGACTGGGTTTGATATGCAGGACTACAAACAATAATTACACTTAATAATAATGGCAATAAACATACAAACTTTATGAATCACTTGAAATATAAGAACGTTTCATTTTGCATGAGGGTATTAATAAGACATCTTTCAAAATGAAAAGGTCAAAATAGGCAAATAAAGTAAAATTAAAACCTATTCTAATAGGAGAAAATAAATGCCAATAATATAGAAACAAATATAACATACAAAAGATTTAAGCAAGCCACAATATTTAGATATACTTCAATAAACTAAAGAAAAATTGAACATAGCTGTTTGACAATAGCATGCACACACACGTGCACATATATGAGCAGAAAAATAAAACAATAAGAGGACTTCTTCCAGCTTTGTCAAATTTAGAGATATGTGTTAATGCTGTCTCCCATAAACAGCATTAAAACTGAGTCAATTCTATAAGGAAAGTTTTGACAAGAAGCCTTCATGAGGTCATAATTCACACTAGCTCAACCCACACTATGACTCAAGACTAAACTCAGCATGACGGTGCCTTCTCTGAACTAACTTGGCAAAAATTAAGGCAGCTGAAATGGTTTGCACCTGCAGGTCAAGGTTATATAGAGGAGGGATCTGGACTGAAGATTTCTCTGTGTTTGACAGTCCCAGGTATGCTTGATTAGGGAACCAACAACACATATGTAGGGCAAGTGTAGTCCAGGATTACCAGACATAAATCTAAATGCTAAGATATCAGAGGTCAAGTAGTCTGTGACCTTGGCATTTTGTTCCATGTAGAGTGAAGAGACCTTGAAACCACAGGCATCTACTTGAATGCTACAAACACAGATATCTTAAAAGTAATAGCGACATCCTACAGCAAGAGTTAGTAAACTTAGGTGGGAGAATTAAATTCATCTACCACACGTTTGTGTAAATAAAATTTTATTGGAATGTGTCCATGATCATTCTTTTGCATAGTGCCTATAGCAGTTTTTCATGACAGTGTCCAATAGTTTAACAGGGACCTCATGGACCAAAAAACCAAAGATGTTTACTACCAGGCATTTTACAAAAAATTCTTACTCATTTTTGCTATAGGATCTACTTTAAAAAATAAATTTGCATCTTTGAGAAAGAAATTATAAGAAGTAGGATTTTGTGTCACCATATCAACCAGATATTTCTAAAGAGTCATACCTAAGGTTGTTAGTGAGCTAACAAACTCAGTTGATCTTTCTGTAGTCTCCTCTTATCACTCTGAATGTTCTTCAAAACAGATTTTGAAAGAATGAGAATTTTGAGGACATTATCTGTTCTGTCCATGTAGATCTCATGCTGACAATGAAACACAAAACCACGTCAATGTTTTGTAACACATAGGAAACTCACCTGCTTTGCCATGAAAAAAAAAACTCTATTTAACCCATAAATTTCCAGGAGTATTGAATCTCATCCCAGCTCCCACAAAATAATAGATGGTGCTATGTAAATTCAAAACCAAGCCCCACAATGTATATGGCCATTTGATTCTAGTATAACTGTCTGAATGATCTTACCATCATTTGACTAAGATCTTTCACATGCCACAAATGTAACACATTGTCCATGGAGCTTGGATCCTACCTCGAAATACTGCTTAGCTAAAACATCTCAAGTGTGACTGGTCTTGCACTTGCATGAGAATAACAAGTTCACTTTTGAACAAGGGTCTCTTAAGCTGAAGGAATCCACCAAGACAAAAATTGTTTGAAACCCATTCTCATTAAATTCTTGTGAATCACAGTATTCAGGGAGGCTAGAAGGAGGATCACATGTTTGAGCTCACTGTGGGCAATTTAGCAACTTATCAATTTAGCTAGACCCTGTCTTATAATAAAAAAATACAAAGAAAGAGGATGTAACTCAGTGCAAAGAAACTAGGTTCAATCCTCAGTACAAAAACAAACCAAACAAAAAAGAAATTCTACTGGAAAAGTTGATTCTTTTATTAAATAGGTTGTATTACAATATTTATATTGGGTCTTGAATCATGTAAAAAGTGTTTTCCCTTGGCATTTAAAATAGATACTGAAATTTAATATTTTAATTAAAACCAAATTCAAAATTATGTACAGGTATCTTAAAATCAGGACAATTATTACAGTGATTTAAAATTGACATTTGATTTTTCCCTCTTTGATTAAATATTAACCACTTCTGACTTTTATCATCTAGACCTGAAATAGGCAATAACATATACTGTACTTTACTATTATTTCTTTGATTAGTAGTTTCAAATAGTTTCTTTACTATGTAAAACAGAAAAAATGAATAATCAGCTGATAAGGCTGTGTGAGAAATTTGTGAATCAAAATATTCATACTGAAACACATAAGTTTTTTCATGTTATTTAGATAAAAGTTGCTTATTTGGGGCTTTTAAAAATAAAAAATTCTGCAAGTGTTGATTATTAATGACTGAGAAACAACCAATTGTATCTGTTCCATGCAAAATTTTCAAAACTTAGGAATAAAATTTCTGACTAGAATTATGTTGGAAAATTCATCTGATATTCTTTTTAAATGCAAAGAAATATGACCATGATACTGTGCAAATTATTGCATAATTTAGTGCAACATTATATTAACAATACACAAAGTATAACAAAATTATTTCAAAGAATGACAATAAACTTTACTTATTTTACCTCTGTTACTCTAAGATTCACCATTACATTGAAAGCTCATAGAAAAAAATATTGTTTATATTTAAAATATTATAATGTTTTCATACAATGATCATTCTTAGGAAAAAGACAGACAAATAATTCTGACATATAAAAACATCATAAAGTCCTGTAGGGAAAAAAGAAATAGGAGAAATATAATCATTTCAATTGAGCAAAATTATTAATGCTAATTGTAGAATATTCCTGAATTAATAACCACAGGAAAACAATTGTATGTATCTAATCCAAAAATGGTGCTTCTGCAATGAGATTTAAGTACATGCATAGAGATGAAAATATGTCACAGCAGCTTCCCATGTAGCAGCACGGGGTGAGTGGTCCCTGGCCAGCTGGAGCCCTGATCCATCTGGCTCACCACACACGCCTGCAACCAGCTAGATGGTGAGAACACCTCGGCATGCCCACCAACTGTCAGGGTAGCCATGCGGATGCCTGCAAACCACGCCCCCCCCAGCCTCTGGCCTCTTGGCTGTGAAGCTACCTGGTTCCGCATTGCAGAGGCACAGGGACGCATAAAGGCCATTGTCCTGAGCTACAGAAGTGAACAACAGATAGAGGGGTTCTCTCAGACTCCTTGATGAAAATTGAAGCCCACTGGAAAAGTGAAGAGAATCTCCGTAGTGAAAGCACACCAGACCACCATACTTGGTAAGTTGGAGGGATCATCACCTCCCATCAGAACCTGGACTATCTTTAGGGGAACTGGAACCTGCACTAGAACTTTCCAGAGTTCAACCTTGCAGGAGGACAAAGAGCTCAGCTTGGAACTTGCAGCCAGAAATCTGCCTGAATATCATGGGTCTATGACTGGCTTGCTGAGACTCATTGACTTATATCTGCACAATGCTGCCCACATTGTCTATTGTGACAGCAGAGACATACCCTGAAGGAGGCCCTTGATTTTTATCTTTTATTTGTTATTTTCAAAATTATCCCTATTTTTTGCTCTTGTTTTTAAATTCTTTTTCTTTTTCTACTCTTTTCAAATTTTTATTTTTCTCTTTTCTTTCTTTTCTCTTTTCTGTCTCTCTCCCCCCCCCTCGCTCTCTTGCTGTCCCACATTGTTCTTCATCTTCCTTTGTGTTCCTGTTCTGCCCCAATTCATACTTTTTCTTTATTTTTCTTTTCTTTTCATTTTCCTTCTGTCACCTGTGTCCTCTAGCCTCACTACTAACCTTCCCCTATCCTTGCACCTACCTATCCCTCACTTCCCAATCCCTTCTAACTCCCCATACTGAAGGGTAAATTTGCTATATTGAAGAGTTTATTGACTGTAAACATATGTTGGGTTTGTCCTAGATTTTGATTTAATTCACACAGGTAAAGGTGATAGATTAATAACCACCACAAATTTTCATTTTCTAAGATATGCTTGATGCTATGGTATTGCTGATTGTATCACTTGGGCTAAGGTATTGTGATTTATCAAATCAGTTGTCCTTCTTGGTATAATGAAAATGAGATAGCCTCAGAGCCATTAGAGATGCAAAACCTAAGCACCAGCTATATCTAGAAGACACCTCTGAGAAGCAATAATTTCATAAGAGTTCTAACTACAAGCAACAAAGATACTTAGAATAAGCAACTTCAAAGTACCAACCCAGGAATTAAACCATGGGCAGTATCAAAAAGAAAAGTGAGAAGACATTTAATCTAGGCACAAACTCAGATTTCCACCCCACAAAAGGCAAACTCTGGGGGAAACAAGGTGAAAAAGTCTGATAATCAACCACCTGGACACCCTGAACTGATAGTACAGGAAGGAACAAAACAGATGAATGAGGCTTTAGAAAAATTCAAAGCAGACATAATCCCCCAGATAATTACAGAGATGGTGAGCACAGTGAAATCCATGATTAAAGGCTCTAAAACAGAAACAGATGAAAAAAAAAAAAGATGAGCTCAGAAACATACTGGAAGCCATGAATGGCCAGCATAAGAAAGAAATGGAAACCATAAACGCCCAACAAAAGAAAAAAATGGAATCCACAAAACAGATTCAAACATATATTTAGGAGATTAAAAACTCCATTGAGAGTATGCACATCAGATTAATGGAATGTAAAGACAGAATATCAGATATAGAAGACAGAATTGCAGTTAAGGACCAGGAAAACAGAGATGTCTTAAAAATAGTAAGGGACCACGAGAAATTAATCCAGGAGCTGCTAGATGATGGAAAGAATAACATAAACTAATAGAGGTTCACAAAAAAGCAGGAGAAAGTAAAATTGACATTTAAAAAAATGGTTCAAAGAAGTAATAGTAGAAAACTGGCCAGACAGAGGTAGAGAATTGGACATACAGATAAGTGAGGCATATAGAACTCCAAGTAGCAATGAACAAAAAAATCTACACCTAGTCATGTAATAGTCAAGATCCCAGAAACCCTACAGAAGAACAAAATCCTACAAGCAGTTAGAGAAAAGAAACAAATCATCTAAAAGGAAAGCTCATCAGAATCACAGCAGATTTCTCAACAAAAACCCTCAAGTTGAGAAGAGCCTGGAGTGAAGTATTTCAGGCCATAAAAGAAAATAAATTCCAACCTACACTGTTGCATCCTGAAAAATTATTTCTCAAAATCAATGTAGAAATTAGAGACTTCCATGACAAAATCACCTCAGAAATCTCATGAACACCAAACCAGCACTCCAAACAATTCTAAATAATATCCTAGAAAAAGACAATGAAGGTCACAATTCCATGAGTCCCAACAGAGAGAAGCCATCAGGCAAGGTAAGAAACTAAAGGGAAAGGGGGAAAAATAAGAAATAAAAGATCCAACAACAGTAAAACATCATAACAAGGATGAGTCAGTATCTATCAATTATAACCATCAATGTTAATGGCCTTAATTCACCAATCAAAAGAAATAGACTGGCAGAATGGATTAAGAAACAAAATCCAACAATGTGCTGTATACAAGAAACACACCTAACACAAAAAGAAATTCATACACTGAAAGTAAAAGGATGGAAAACACTTCTCCATGTGACAGGAGCCCAGAGAAAAGCAGAGGTAGCAACCTTATTTGCAGACAAAGTAGATTTCAAACCGAAACTAATTAAGGGAGATAAAGATGGTCACTTCCTCCTTGTGAAGGGAAAAATCCAAGAGGAAGAGATACATGCACCAAATATGAATCCCCCCAACTATATAAAACAAATATTAATGGACATCAAAAACCAAATAAGCACTAATACAATTGTAGTGTGGGACCTCAATACCCCACTATCACAAATAGACAGATCATCAAGACAAAAAATTAACAACAAAATTCTAGAACTGAAACAAGTTATTGAACAAATGGACTTAACAGATGTTTTCACTCTGTTCTACCCCACAAAATCAGAATACACATTCTTTTCAGCTGCACACGAGTCATTCTCTAAAATAGACCACATACTAGCTCATAGGACATGTCTAAGTAAATATAAAACAATTGAGATTGACCCCTACATATTATCAGACCATAGTGCAATAAAATTGGAGATCAATAGCATATGAAACCCCAAAATCCCCACAAACACATGGAAATTCAATAACACCCTCCTGAACAAACAATAGGTCACAGAGGAAATTAAAGAAGAAATTAGACAGTTTCTACTTGTAAATGATAATGCCAGTACAACATACAGGAATCTATGGGACACAATGAAAGCAGTTCTATGTGGGAAATTCATAGCAGTGGATGTCCATATTAGGA
>NW_004624802.1:12856286-12869277 GCF_000247695.1 Heterocephalus glaber | reverse complement strand
TGAAAAGGGTGTGTAGGCATCCATTTAGTGATAAATGTCTCTAGTTTCTCATTCTTTATGGCTGAGTAGTACTCCATTTTATAAAAAAAATCTTCTTTATCCAGTCTCCAGTTGATGAGCACTGAAGCTGTTTCCAAGCTTTACTTATTACAAATTGTGCTGCTATAAATATGGGTGCACATATATTCCTGTGGTATGATACTTTTAATTCTTTGGGGAAGATACCCAGCAGGGGAATAGTTGGGTCAAATGAGACATCTAGCTCTAGTTCTTTGAGGTATCTCCATACAGATTTACACAGTGGTTGCACCAGTCTGGACTCCCACCAATGATAGAGAAGGATTCCTTTCTCCCCACACCCCAGCCAGCATTTGTTATTGGATGATTTCTTGATAGCAGCCATTCTTTCTGGGATGAGGTGGAATCTCAGTGTTGTTTTCATCTGCATCTCTCAAATTACCAGTGATGTTGAACATTTTTTCATATGTTTATTTGCAGCTTTTACTTCTTTGTCTGAGAAATGTCTGTTCATTTCAGATGCTCATTTTTGAATTGTGTCTTTAAATTTGGGGGTCTAATTTTTTTTCACTTCTTCATATATTCTAGATAGTAGCACTTCGTCTGAGGTACAGCTACTAAAAATTTTTTCGCACATTGTAGGTTGTCCTTAGCTCTGTTGGTGGTTTTTCTTTCAGTGCAGAAACTTTTTAATAAGATGAGATCCCAGTTGTTGATTCTTTGTGCCAGTTCCTGTGCTACTGAGGTTTTGTTCATGAAGTCTTTTCCTATGCCAGTGTCTTAAAGAGTTCTACCTAAATTATCTTCCAGTAAAGTTAGTGTTTCTGTTTTAATATTTAGATTTTAATCCACTTCGATATTAGTTTAGTGCATGGTAATAGATATGTATCTAGTGTTAATTTTTGGCAGGTTGAAGTCCAGTTTTTCCAACAACATTTATTGAAGAGGCTATCTTTCCTCCAGTGAGGGTGTTTGGCTCCTTTGTCAAAGATAAGGTGGCTGAGTATGTCTGAAGTTGTTTATGCATCTTCTAATTTATTCCACTGAACCTCCTGTCTGTTTCCTTGCTGGTACCATGCTGTTTTTATCACAGTAGCTTTGTAGTATAGTTTCAAATTGGGGATTGTGTTACCCCCTGCCATCTGTCTTTTGGCTAGAATTGCTTTGTTGTTCTAGGTCTCTTCTGGTTCCAAATGAATTTTTGGATTGTTTTCTCAAGTTCTGTGGAGTATATTGTTGGAATTTTAATCAGCATTGCATTAAATCTGTATAGTAGTTTAGGAAATATTGCCCTTTTCACTATATTGGTTCTTCCTATCAAGGAGCAAGGGATGTCTTTCCATGTTGTTATATCCTCTTCGATCTCTTCATTCAGAGTGCTATAGTTTTCAGTGTAGAGGTCTTTTGTTTCTTTTGTTAGACTGATTCCTAGATATTTCAGTTTTGGTATTCTATTGTAAAAGGAATTGTTTCCCTAATTTCTCTCTCAGTGAGTCTGCTATTTATGTATAAGAAGGCTATTGTTTTTGAGGGTTGACCTTGTATCCAGCTACATTGTTGAATCTGTCAATTAAGTCTAGAAGTCTTTTGGCAGACTTTTTGGTTCTTCTGTGTAAAATATCATATGGCCAGCAAATAATGACAGTTTAGCTTCTTCCTTTCCTATCTTTATTCCTTTTATTTTTTTCTCTTTTCTAATTGCTCTGGCTAATGTTTCCAGAACTATACTGAACAGGAGTGGTGATAGTGGGCATCCTTGTCTTGTTCCTGAATTTAGCATGAAAGTTTTCAGTTATTGACCATTTAGTATGATGTTGGCTGTTGGTTTTTCATAGATAGCCTTAATCCAGTTGAGATAGAGACCATCTATTCCAATTTTGTGAAGGGTTTTTATCATGAATGTGTGTTGAATTTTATCAAATGCTTTTTCTGTATCTATTGAGATGATCATATGGTTTTGGTCCTTGGCTCTGTTAAGATAGTATATTACATTTATTGATTTATGTATGTTGAACTATCCTTGCATCCCTGGCATAAATCCAACTTGGTCAAAGTGTATGATCTTCTTGATGACCCTCTGTATTCTGTTTGCCAGTATCTTGTTAAGGATTTTTGCATCTATGTTCATTAGGGAGATTGGCCTGTAGTTCTCTTTTGGGGTTGGATCTTTCCCTGGTTTGGGATTCAAAGTAACACTTGTTTCCAGGCATGAATTTGAAAGTATTGCTTCCTTTTCAATTTCCTTGATGAGTTTAAAGAGTAATGGCGATAGTTGTTTAAATGTCCAGTAGAATTCAGCAGTGAAGGCATCAGGACCTGGGCTTTTTGTTGTAAATTTTTTATTACATTTACAATTTAACTCATTGTAATCTGGGTGTTTAGAATTCCTATATCTTCTTCATTTACATTTGGCAATTTGTATGTATCTAGGAATCTGTCAATTTCTTCTGTGTTTCCCATTTTATTAGAGTACATTTTATCAAAGTAAGCATGGATGATCCTCTGGATTTTTGTGGGTCTGTTGTAACTTCACCTTTTTCATTTTTCATTGCATGGATTTGAGCCTTTTCTTTTCATTTTTTGACAAAGTTGGCAAAGGTTTATCAATTTCATTTATTCTTTTGACAAACCAACTCTTTGATTCATTGATTTTTGTATCGTTCTCTTAGTCTCCATTGGATTGATTTTTGCTCTGATCTTTATAATTACCTCTCTTATATGAGCTTTGGGTTTGTTATGCTCTTTTTTTTTAGGAGTTGAGGCTCTGCAATAAGTTATTTATTTGAGTTCTCTCTGTTTTCCTAATATGGTGTTCACTGCTAAGGATTTCCTGCATAGAACTGCTTCCATTTTGTCCCATAGATTCCTGGCATTATCAGTTACTTGTAGAAACTGTCTAATTTCTTTTTAATTTTCTCTCTGGCCCATTGATTTTTCAGGAGTGTGTTATTCAATTTCCATGTGTTTGTGGGGATTTTGCTGTTTCTTATGTTACTGATCTCCAATTTTATTGCAATATGGTCTGATAATATACAGGGGGTAACTTCAATTCTTTTACATTTTCTTAGACATGTCCTATGAGCTAGCCTGAGGTCTATTTTGGAGAATGACCCATGTGCAGCTGAAAAGAATGTGTATTCTGATTTTGTGGGGTAGAGCACTGTCTAAACATCTATTGAGTCCATTTTTTCAATGGATTGTTTTAGTTCTAGAATTCCGTTGTTAATTTTTTGTCTAGATGATCTGTCTATTTGTGATAATGGGGTATTGAGGTCCCACACTACAATTGTTTTAGTGCTTATTTGGTTCTTCATATCCATTAATATTTGTTTTGTATAGTTGGGGCAATCATATTTTGTGCATATATATTTAGGGTTGTCATCTCTTCCTCTTGGATTGTTCCCTTCACAAGGATGTAGTGACCATCTTTGTCTCTCTTAATTAGTTTTGGTTTGAAATCTACTTTATCTTCAAATAAGATTGCTACCCCTCATTTTTTCTGGTCTCCTGTCACATGGAGAACTGTTTTCCACCCTTTTACTTTCAGTCTATGAATTTGTTTTTGAGTTAGGTGTGTTTCTTGTATGCAGCACATTGTTGGATTTTGCTTCTTAATCCATTGTGCCAGTCTATTTCTTTTGATTGGTGAATTGAGGCCATTAACATTGATGGTTATAATTGATAGATAGTGACTCATCCTGGTCATGATGTTTTACTGTTGTGGGCTCTTTTATTTCTTATTTTTCCCCCTTTCCTTTGAGTTTCTTACCTTGCTTGGTGGCTTCCATCTGTTGGGCCTCATGAAATTGTGACCTTCATTATCTTTTTCTAGAATATTGTTTAGAACTGTTTGGAGCACTGGTTTGGTGTTCATGAGATTACTCCGGTGTTCTTTGTCATGAAAGTCTCTAATTTCCCCATCAATTTTGAAAGATAATTTTGCATGATACAATAGTCTAGGTTGGAAGTTATTTTCTTTTAGGACTTGAAATACTTCATTCCAGGCTCTCCTTGACTTGAGGGCTTGTGTTGAGAGCACTGCTGTGATTCTGACTGGCTTTCCTTTGTAGGTGATTTGTTTCTTTTCTCTAACTGCTTGTAGGATTTTGTTCTTCTGTAGGGTTTCTGGGATCTTGACTATTATATGACTAGGTGTAGAATTTTTTTATCATTGCTTTTGGAGTTCTATATGCCTCACTTATCTGTATGTCCAATTCTCTACTTCTGACACAGAAGTTTTCTACTATTACTTGTTTGAACAGTTTATTTTAATGTCAATTGTACTTTTCCTGCATTTTCGTGGACTCCTATTAGTCTTATGTTATTCTTCTTTGCATCATCTAGCAGCTGCTGGATTAATTTCTCATGGTCCCTTACTATTTTTAAGAAATCTCTGTTTTCATCATCATTAACTGAAATCCTGTCTTCTATATCTGATATGCTGTCTTCACATTCCCTTAATCTGCTTTGCATACTGTCAATGGAGTTTTTAATCTCCTGAATATCTGTTTGAATCTGTTTCATGGATTCCATTTCTTTCTTATGTTGGGAAATCATGGTTTCCATTTCTTTCTTATGCTGGGCATTCATGGCTTCCAGCATGTTTCTGAGCTCATCGATTTTTTTTTTATCTGTTTCTGTTCTAGAGCCTCTAATCATGTCTTTCACTCTGCTCACCATCTCTGTAGTTATCTGGGAGATTATTTCTGCTTTGAATTTTTCTAGAGCCTCATACATCTGTTTTGTTCCTTCCAGTGCTATCAGTTCAGGGTGTCCAGGTGGTTGATTATCAGACTTTTCCACCTCATTTCCCCCAGAGTTTGCCCCTTGTGGGGTGGAAGTCTGAGTTTGTGCCTTGCTTAAATGTCTTCTCATTTTTGTTTTTGGTACTGACCTTGGTTTAATTCCTGGGTTGATACTTTGAAGTTGCTTATTGTATCTTTGTTGCTTGTATTTAGAACCCTTAGGGGAATGACTGCTTCTCAGAGTTTTCTCCCTGATATAGCTGGTCTTTAGGTTTTGCATCTCTAATGGCTCTGAGGCTCTCTCATTTTCATTATACCAGGAAGGACAACTGATTAGATCAATCACAACACCTTACCCCAAGTGATACAATCAGCAAAACCATTCATCAAGTACATCTTAGAAAATGACAATTTGTGGTAGTTATTAATCTATCACCTTTAACTGTGTGAATAAACTCTTCAATATAGCAACTTTACTCTTTGGGATTGGGACTTAGTAGGAGTTGGTGAGTGAGGGATAGGTTGGTAGAAACATAGGGGAAGGTTAACAGTGAGGCCAGAGGACACAGGTGAGAGATGGAAAAAGAGAAGAAAAGAAAAACAAAGAAGGAATATGAATTTGAGCCAAAACAGGAACACAAATGGAAACCAAGAAAAGTGTGGGTCAGCAAGGGAGTGAGGGGGAGAGAGAGAGAGAGAAAGAAAAGAGAGGAAAATAAAAATTTGAAAGGAGTGGAAAAAGCAAAAAGAAAAATTAAAAATAAGAGCAAAAAAATGTGATAATTTTGAAAATAACAAAAAAAAGATAAAAACGAAGGGCCTTTTTCAGGATTTGTCTCTACTGTCACAATAAACAATGTGGGAAGCAGTGTGCAGACATAAGTCAAGAGTCTCAGCAATCCAGTCGCAGACCTGTGAAATTGAAGCAGATTTCTGGCTGTAAGTCCCAAGTTGAGCTCCCTGTCCTCCTGCAGGTTTGAATTCTGCAAGGCTCTACTGCAAGTTCCAGCTGCCCTGACCCTGAAAATAGTCCAGGTTCCGATGGGAGGTGACGATCCCTCCAACTTACCAAGTTCAGTGGTCTGGTGTGCTTTTATTGCAGAGATTCTCTTCACTTTTCCAGTGGGCTTCAGTTTTCTTCAAGGAGCCAGAGAGAGGCCCTCTATCTGTTGTTCACTTGTGCAGCTCAGGACAATTGCCTTTATGCCCCCCTGTGCCTCTGTTCTGTGGAACCAGGTAGTGGTTCAGCCCAAAGTCTGGGGGGGTGGCAGTTGCAGATGCCCATGCTGGTGGGCATGCTGAAGGGTCCTCAGCTTCTCACTGGATGTAGGTGGGCATGGCAAGCCAGAGGGAGCCAGGCTCCAGCCGACCAGGGACCTCTCAGTTGGCCCTGTAATGCTGGTGGCTGGTTGGCATGCTGAGCTGTGTCTTTTCTTATTGTCATACTATAATTAGGTTTTCTGGCCTTTCAGCTGGTTGCCTTAATTTCAGATGTGGATAGTTATTTGCTTATATATATCAATTATATAACTATATAATTCCATCATTTTGCTCTATATAGTTCCATCATTTTGCTCTGCCATCCACAAATTCTTCTTTTACTTTCAAAGGAGTGTGAAAACTTTAAACAGAACTATATTTGATTGGCTTAAAACATAGTCAGTAATCATTTTCAGAGTGACTTGAAGATAACTCGATACATTATTAAAAAGAGGATGTCCTATTATCTTCCGGATAGGAGTGTAACATGGATAAATCAACTCAATTACAAGTAAAATATTAGAAAATCATGAAAAAGAGAAGTAATAAAATCCATGAATAAAGAAATAAAGGTAGAAAGTCAGATGGGAGGGAGAGAGGTAATTCACTGAGAATCAAACAAAATATTAGGGAGAAGAAAGATGTATAATAGAAATTTTCAGATGAAATACTTTGCCTTATCTGACAGATATGCACTCTTTTTATCCTGTAAAAAAACCAATAAAGATTGCCCTTCTCACAAACATATGATGGAGATGAAATATTTGACTAAATTCTTTTGAAGTTTTCATATGAATATGTTACTTCATACTTTTTTATGTCTGCTTTTTAAAATGAGGTTACTAAAATATTTATTCAATGCCCAGTAAACAATAAATCTCAAAAAATATTGTTATATGTGCTATGGTTAAAGAGTTTTTGAGAAAACAGGAAATTGATCACTGTTTGGATTTAAAAACAAGGCAAATGAATACAATTTTCATATGTCCAAAAAACTTTCACTATTTATACATAAAAATATAAAATCAATTTCACATAATGAAACCCTAACTCAAAAAAAAAGAACCCTAAACAAAGAGATTGAGATTCCATCTCACTCCAGAAAGAATGGGTGAAATCAACAAAGCAACCAATAACTGGCGAGGTTGTGGGGAAAAGAGAACCCTTCTTGATTGTTGGTAGAAGTGTAAATTAGTACAACCACTATAGAAATCAGTATGGAGAGTTTTCAGAAAACCCAATCTAGAGGTTCATTTTGACATGGCTGTGCCCCTTCTAGATATCTTCCTGAAAGAGTTAAAAGCATCATTCCACAGTGATATATGCATACCCATGTTTATAGAACTAAAATTTATAAAAGCTAAATCTTGGAAATGGCCCTTATGCCCATCAAAAAGTGAATGGTTAAAAAATATGGTGTACATACAATGAAGTACTATTGTGCCATAAAGAATAAACTTTAAGGCTTAGGTAAAAAAATGCACCTCAAGGCCATAATTTTAAGTGAAATAAATCAAATACACAAGTTTAAATATCAAATTATTTTTCTTGTGTGAGAAACCCAAAGCATAATTAAGGAAGAAAAGGGAGGATAGATGTTGGGAAGTAGGAAGAACATACTCAAATGGGAAAGTGAGGAAAGGAAAGGAGATTTTTAAAAAGACAGAATGGAAGGAAAAAATGGAAACAAAGCTTTTTAAAAGGGGAGGTGGAGGAGGGTTGAAGGGAGGGGAATTGGATGGTCAAAAAGAGGAATCAAGGTATACTATGTAGAGGTACAAATTCCCTATGAAGAATTTGATCATTATGTATGGCAAATACATACTAATAAAATTAAAATAAATCAAAAATATTTTTAAAAGAAAATTATGTTTTTCTAGTAATCAAATTTATATCTCTCAATGTAGAAAATTTAGAAATACATAAGTTAAAAGTTATGCAAGATCAGATTTTCAAACATTTATTTTCTTAGTTTACAACTATTCTTCCAACCATTTTTTAAAAGTAAGTGATACAAGGAAAGGTACTATAACATGCAACATAGGGCATAGAAAGAATTTCCTGAAATGTAAAGGATTTATAGAGGGGTAAACTTCCTCATGGGTTTTTAATACTGTCCACTTAAGTCATAATGGGAAAACAAAGCAGTTTCCTACCATCTTATTGTGATACAGTAAAAAAAGATTTTCTTGAGTTGCCAAAATTCTGGGGATACAAGTATTCTAACTCTCCTGATGATAGGTCCTCAATTTCTGAGAGAACAATATGGACTCATTTGATCATAGAAGAAAGAAATTCCAAATCAAACATTATGTACCCAATATTACTTGTTAATATATTTGCTTCTTTTACTTTAATAATTTTTATACTTTCTTATAAATATTGATAAAAAAATCAATGTCAATAATTCACCTGTATCTGTTAATGATGTTTCTCTTTGGTACTCTTTGTTTACTTAATCAGTTCCCCTAAGCTGGTAAGAAGACACAGATAAAATAAGTCCAGGTCCATTAATGTAACATAGATGAGGAATATTCCTTATTTGTATTATTCAAGTCAATATTTGCAGGAAAATTCAACATGCTGTAATGTCTAAGGAAAACATTACTGAGATTTTTATGGTTACATAATCAGAGAAATGCAAAATATTCATTTGAAAACTTTATGTAAATGCACAGAAAAATGTTTTAGCGAAAGGATACCTGTGAGAAAGGAAAAGCAAACAATCATAATATTATAAAATGTTCCAATTCCAACAATTTTACAATAACAGGAGTTAAAAATATTATGGGTCAGATATTATTAGTCTCTAAGGAAAGAAACATACTTCCAGAGAGCACCAAAAAGTTCCATCACCACACCAGAGAAACTATTCGGTATTTGCACGTGTGTCCTATTTATTCCACTTAAGAGTATGGCCTCAATGTGCATCCACTTAGCTATAAATGTCTCTAGTTTCTCATTCTTTATGTATGAGTAGTACTCCATTTTATAACGTGTAAATAAGGATCAATATTTATAAATGATATTGTGAAATAGAAAAAAAGGTCTAAAGGAGTAGGGGAAGTGGGAGGGGTAGGGGAAAGGAAAGAAGGGAAAAAAATATGGGAAAAGAGAAAAATAGAAACAAAGTCTTTGTTAATAGGGAAGGGTGTAAAGGGTGAACAGAGGGCAGAGGAATGGGGAAAAAATAAGAACAAAGAAACATCATGTAAACGTACAAGATTCCAATGATAAATGTAACTGTATTGTTTACCTAAAATGTACCAATAAACTTAATGGGAAAAAAATGTTCCATCACCACATTTGTTTTCAGAGTACAGAACAAAAACAAAACAAAACAAACTGCTGAACCAAATTTCCATTGGTGAGATTATGTGAATATTTAAGAAATCCAGATGGTAGGATTCCCGACCTAATTATTAAGAAGTAAATAAATTTATTATTCTTTAATATATCATTCACTTTATTTAATCCCTTTAAATATTGTTTATTCATACTTTGTGGACCTTCCACTCTTTTATTATTGAAAAATAATTAACTTTTTATTACTGAAAAAATATTTTAAAAACCCAATGCAGGAATACAGTAATTAGTCTTGAACTGTTCTCTTTTACTGCTTAAGTTTAAATATTATGCTTTGATGGAATTCAGACTCTAAAAAGGCATTCTTTATATGAAAAAATATCTGCTTCCCAGTACGTTATTTTCACCTTCTTCTTGATCATATCCTGTAACAATATTTTTTAAAAATGAATTTTGCATTTTATGAATTCAAATATTTGTAGGCAGTTATTGATTTTAACAAAAGAAATTTCTCTTTTCCTTCTGGCCTTTTCAGTAGAAAAGGGGAAAAACTGTATGAAGCAAGGAGGATTAAAGCATTAACCAAACACCTGTGCTGACAAGGTAAATTTGCCAACAGAGGTGCACTTTTAATCAGATTTGGGGGCTCGATCGGCGAATAAAGTTACTTCACACTCCAAGATTTGAAATAGTTTAATAGAATGAAGGAAAAGATTAAGGAAACACAGGGAATTAGAAAGTCAAACATGGAGTACAATACATCACCAGCTCAGGAAGCAACACTCGTGCCTCTCTCTCTCTCTCTCTCTCTCTCTCCCCCCTCCCTCTCTCTCTCTCTCCCTCTCTTTCTCTCTCTCTCTGCCACTGCTGTTGCTTTTCTACCATGTGAGACAAAGGTGGCCCTGTGCCAATAGGCATACGTGACTTAGTGCAATGTTTCAACCTCCCGGACCTGGCTGGGCCAGGGTTGAATTCCATTGCTCAGTATGTTTTGTTTTATATCAATACATACTGTTTCAGGGAGGTTAGCCAGTCCTCCCAGGGACAGGCATGTGTCAGGGTCATTCTTCAGTCACATGAATCTGACTTAACTCTCTGCATATGGGTGTCCCTTCAATATCCATGCACAAAATTAAGGAGAGAATACCAGCACGATATTTTCATGAATAAATATGAAGCTTCCAAAGTGAGATTATTGTGACAGTTTCCTAAAATAAGTGGCACCCAGTTTCTGACAAGATATGATGGTAAGACTGAACAAATCCTCTAAGCTTTCAAACTCAATATTTAGGCTCTGTTATATTCTATACTAGTTTTTACAATATTGAGTAAAGGAATAAAACCCAAATACAATATTTTCATCTGTTTTAATTAGAGGCTGAATATTTTACAAATAATTAGATGTTTACTTTTAAAGAGACATTGGAAGAAATGGGTTCTATTTATATGTCATCACCAGAATCTTTTGTCTACAGCTTATAATAGCATAATGTCAATGAAAAGAGATCAATGTTTAAACTCATGTAGTATTTGTTGCACAAATGTAAAGTAGAATGGAAATTTAAAAGGGTAACTGATAAAGAACATATGTTTTTATTTTATTTCACAGTCAATTGATCTTTATACGTATTTTAAGTATATTATGCCCTATCCTCCACTTCATTCTGACTTTTTTTATTTTATAAGGTAATGATTTTTAAAAGTAGTTTGTGTTAGCCTCTAGTATTTAATGAAATGTATAATTATAGAAGCACTGACACAATACAAAAACTAACATGCAGATTTTTAAAGATTACTCTAGTGTTTCCACTAATATCAGGGTTCTCTTCCAAGAACTAGTTCAGGATCCATGTCACATGAAGGTGTCATGTCATCATGACTCCTTAGTTTTGTCCAAGCTCATGTTTCCTCCAAGTCTCGTCCTCAGTCTTTCCTTGTCTTTCATGACCTGGGTACTTTTTTTAGATAACTGGTAAGATATATTATTTGTCTAAATTTTTCTTATGATTAGATTTGGGTGGTGGGTTTATGGGAAGATCACAAAGACAATCAAGCATCTACCCTTTCCATCACAATGTATAACAACATATCTGATGTCCATATGTCTTCTAGCTAGTGCTATCATCATGGACAAATTGGTTAAGTTGGGATCTTCCAAGATCCTGCTCTGTGACAGTTCTAGTTTTTTGATTGATATTCTAACAATACTCACTACATCCTGCTGACAGAAGAGGCGAACTAAATTCTACCTCCTAGAGGAAGCAATATAAAAATGTAAATATGTGGCACAGTATTAACAGGTAATAAATTAATATAAATAAATAAATCAAAAGATCCTACTAATTTAAACATTCATAAGTCAATCTTATATGTAGCAAAATTGTGGGTTTTTTAAGGGTGATTTTCTCTTTGCCCATTCCTTCTACATTTACTAATGTGAATTATTCTCTGAGAAAGAATTCTTCTCCATGACATTTTATTTAATTGCACATTATTTATATTAGAGTGGATGTATAAATATATTTTTATATTGACAATTGTCAACAACTTGAACAAATGAAATAAATGCATTCTGCAGCCTTTTTAAGAACTGAAAAGAAAGGAAGGGGGGAAAGAATACATAAAAGAAAATAATGAGTCCCACAAAGCCCAAAGTACTTACTATCTCACACTTTCAATAGGAAATTTGTCCAATGCCAGATTATGGTAAAATATGCTTGTTACTTTTTATGCTGCTCACCTGTTCCAGACATGTCATTGAGACCTCTTTCAAGTTGGCTGTCACATCCTTTTGACATTCTCTCAGCATTTTTGAGTACTTTACTTTCCAGTATTACAATATATTTTGTGCTTATTTTAAAAATCTCTGTGCTTGTTTTACAACTTGCCATTTCTCCAAATATCTTTGATTCTTTTTATTAAAGAATGACATTTAAAAGCCAGTTTGGGACCATTTGGTGTGCTTCTTGATTCTTGGATGTTACCACTTCTAGATACTTGAAGTTATCCCCTGTATATTACCAGACCATAGTGCAATACAATTGGAGATCAATAACATAAGAAACCGCAAAACACCCACAAACACATGGAAATTGAACAACACCCTCCTGAACAACCAGTGGGTCACAGAGGAAATTAAAGAAGAAATTAGACAGTTTCTACAGGTAATTAAAATGCCAGTACAACATACAGGAATCTATGGGACACAATGAAAGCAGTTCTATGTGGGAAATTCATACCAGTGAATGCCCATATTAGGACAACAGAGAGAACTCACTTAAATAACAATGCAGAACCTCAAGCTCCTAGAAAAAGAAGAGTATAACAAACCCAACCTTGTACAAGAAAGGAAATGATAAAGATCTGAGCAGAAATCAATGCAATGGAGACAAAGAGAACAATACAAAAAAACAATGAATCAAAGAGTTGGTTTTTTGAAAGAATAAATAAAATTGATAAACCTTTAGCCAACCTTATCAAAAAAAGGAAAGAAAAGGCTGAAATACATACAATTAAGAACAAAAAAGGAGAAGCCATAACAAATCCAGCAGAAATCCAGAGAATCACCAATACCTATGTTGAGAACCTGTACTCTAATAAAATGGAAAACACAGAAGAAATGGACAGATTCCTAGATACATATGAATTGCCAAAATTAAATG
>NW_004624802.1:12835398-12853996 GCF_000247695.1 Heterocephalus glaber | reverse complement strand
AAATGGATCTATATTGAGGCCATACTCTTAAGTGAAATAAATAGGACACACATGTAAATACCGAATAGTTTCTCTAGTGTGAGAAATTGAAAGTGTAAATAAGGATCAAAATGATTAAAATGAATAATAAATAATTTGAAATGAGAAAAGGTCCAAGGGTTTGGGGATGGTGGAAGGGAAAGGGGAAAGGGAAGAAGGGAAAGAAAAAAATTATGAAAAAAAAAATGGAATCAAACTCTGTGTAGATAGGGAAGGGTGGAGGGGTTGAAGGGTGCACAAGTAATGGGAGAAAAAATAAAAACTAAGATGTATTGTGTTCTGTTACAAACACCCAATGATAAATGTAAATGTATTTTATACCTAAAATGTACCTATAAATAAATATATTTTTTAAATGTTTAAAAAATAAAATAAAATGTAACAATCTGAGAATGGAACATAAAAGGGACACTTTAAAAATTGAACACCTGAAGACAACTTTGTTATAGAATGTTTATAGTAACAGAGACAGAAGGAAAATATTAAGAAGGCTATAAGTAAAATAGATAAACTTTTGATATGAAAGAATTTTATATATTTGCATTGTTAAAATGATACAAAGATAAGATATACAAGACCCAAAGACCTAGATAAGTTGACAAGATGTACAGTATTGATTTATCAAGGAAATATGTATGTTTGCTTGTTGGTTTCAAGTTTTGTATAAAAAGGTTTATATTGAATGAGACCAAAAAAAGGCATTAACCCAGTCCATTTACAGGCATAAAGAGCTTTCATTCATTCTGATTCTAATTCTACAAGAGATCTCTGTTAATTGAGTTACAAAAAGGATTTGATTAGTTTTATTTACAATTATGAACCTAAAAATCACAGAGATATAATTCAATCAAGCTAATTATATTTGAGTGCATCTAGTTTTATAAATTGTTTTATATATTTGTTTGTTCATTCATCTGTTCAATTGTATATGTATTTTCCTTGAGCTCAACAAATTTTCCTTTTTAAAAATTTTTTCTTAGAAGATATGTGCCTATAATTTAAATTGACTTATAGATAAACGTTGTTAAAGTTAAAGGCATGCCTCCTCCCCCCATTTTGGTGATCAAAATGATGTCAAGATTAACTTTATGTTTAATTTTATTTGTTAAAAATAATATTTGTTATAATCTGGTTTTTATATGATTAAAAAGCTTTGTCTAGGTAATTAATGGAGAAGCTTAGGTTTGAGGGATACTGCTAAATGGGATTCCTCTTGGTTAACAGAGGAGTAGCCATATGGAAATATTTTCCAGCCTTTGATTATAGAGGAACTTAATAGTTTCTATAGTCTTACAATAGACTAACCTTAATAGTTTTCAGACCCTTATAAGAGACTTACATTAATGAATATTACTCAAATATGTTATTATAAAATCTTTACATTGTTTATCATCAGTGGAATACATTCTAAATCTTATTGTGATGTGTTTATACTGGTCATGTTCAAAAAATTCAATGTTCTGGAGGAAAAATATGTAAGGTTTTATTAAAAAGATGCATTTGGTACCAAACTAAATTAAAGGAAATAAGGGTTTCATATAATTGTGATACTTATTGGTGCAAATTTTCTGATATACTAAATGTAGCCATCCTTTCTGACTCTACAAATTTTCTAATATTTTGTTTGTGTTAATAATCTCCTTTTGATTCAGATATTTGCCTTTCTCTTACACTCCAAACTACTTATGATAACAGGTATATTTATAGGATGATATATTTTCTTTAGATGGCATCCTATCAAGAGATAACAATTTGGATGAGTTTTTTGTTTTTGTGGAAAGATAAGTACATTAACAATGGCTATTTCACACTAAAATGGACATTTAAGTGTGTTACAAAAATAATTTCCTCATTATTGTCATGCTAAAATATTATATATGGTTCTTGATTTAAAGCGTTTTTCCTGTGAACATTCTACAGGAATTCAATTATTAGAACAACCATGATTGATAAAAATAACAGGCTTCAAATTATATTTTATATTTTAAAGTGATTGATATCCAGGTAAAATTAAAATAGTTAACTTCACTAAAAAAAGGGAATGAAGTATTGATATGTTCTATTATGAATGAACCTTGAAACATTATGTTAAGTGAAAATCAAACAAAAAAACTATATATTCTATCATCTCATTTAAAGGAAAAATCCAAAATTGACAATTTCTTAGAGATAGAATAAAGATTATTAATTATGAGCAACTGAGAGTAGGGAGAATGGAATTGGCTGTTATTGGTTTTCTTTTGAGAGTAGTTAAAATTTTCTAAAATTAGATACTGTTAATAACTACAAAAAGCTATGAATGTACTGAAACAGACCAAATTTTTTACCTAAAATGGTAAACTTTATTATATTCACCCATTTAAGTAAAGCTTTATTTTTAAATTAACTACTGGTATATATAACAACAGTGAGGTTCAAAAACCTTAAGCCAAGTGAAAGACAGTTGGATCAAAAACATATATACTGTGCACTTTCTTTCCTATGAAACTCTAAAAAATATAACAGGCTTTTTATAAACTGAATCTGTAATTACTGAAAGCAGTTATTGTTTGTTTGGAGAATGGGGCGGGAATGAATGATGAAAAGAAATATAAAGAACTTTGCACAATGGAATGCTCTGTCTTTATTATGGTACTGGTTACAAAGGCAAATTTGGCAAAATTCATCAAACTGCAATTAAAATGTGTATGTTTATTCATATAAATTATTACCCAAAAAAATTCCAACCCAGTCTTGTTCAGACCAGTCCTTGATTAAATTAAGGTAATAATCCTCACCCTCCATAAAGGAAAAATATGCTCATTGGTAAGAAGTATAGATAAACAATAGCACTCATCTTTTGACTTGAAGGGCATATTTAGTTGCTACTTCACAGGTACTATAAATAAATTCTAATTGACTGAAGAAATTTACTTATCACAATTATTCTGAGAAGAGACCAAAAACATAAAATCAAAAAGGGTTGTAAAAGCTCTTCTGGTAGAAAATTTTCTAATAGCAAAAGAAATGGAAAAGGATCTAAAATAATCTTAAACAAATGAATAACTATGAAACTACATTTTGAAAGGATGGACATTGGGAAAACATAAATTTACAATACAGTATGGCTTAAACTCTGATCTTACATTATTACACTGGGCTGGAGTAAAATGGAATTAAAATGATATATAATAATTATTAAATTAAAAATAGATCCATGTATGTACATATTTAAGACAGTGTGTGAAAAGGTATCTATTTTAACATTCCTACTTTTAAAATTTAATATTCATGCCTTTGTAAAAATTCCACGAGACATATTACTATGTTTGTGGAGGAGAAGTATGAAAGGATATGCTCCAAAATGTTAACACTTGCCACCATTTTTAACAGTTATTTTCTTTGTCCTTCTCTCCTGTATTTTGTTTTTCCTTATCTTATCAAATGTAGTAGAACTATACAACATATACATGACCTTTTAGCCAACTTACATGAAAGGACAAAACCAAACAAGGTTACATTTTTAATTAGGTTCTCATTGTTTTAAATTATTCTGAGGCATCCTCCTGTCTCTAAAGGCTATGCCCCACTGTTAACATGTTAGGTTTGCTGTGGGCTTTTTTCCCCAAAGTCCATTACACAGAAGGTTTATTAGTAATTTTCAAATCTGTACCATCAAGGTCCTTTTGTTTATTAACTGTGTTGCACATTTAACACAATATCAACCTCGAGTCTGAGATTGGCAAAAATCTTTCTGAGCAAAGACAGTTCAGAACAACAACTCCTTCAAAGCTACCAGGAATTCCTTTTTACTAGCATTCCTTTTCAGTAATGGAAGATAAAAGAAAATGTCTCCTGGGCATGTAACAACACATCTATCAATGTGGAAGTTTACTCAATAGAAGATAAATAAAATTCAAGTAACTCAAGGTTTCTGTAAATGTGAGCTAGTGATAAAAACATTCTCAATCAGACTTTTGATTTTTCTTCATTTTCAAGTTTGTAGCTATAAGAATAGCTCCTGGAGGGAGACTCTAAATGCCTGCTAAAAGTGTAAGTAAAATAAATTCTGTCATTTCAGTTATATTCTTTCTGTAAAACAAGATTATATTTGTCTATGGGATATAGATAGATTTTTACGTAGATTTTTCCCAATTGTATAAACCTGAGATTTGTGAGTTTTAATATGTATATTAATGAAATGTTATTTATAAAATACATTACTCCTAATTTGAATTCATTGATGTGATAATTTTTACACAAGAATAAGTAAGCCTTATGAAGAAGTAACCATATGAGGACCATATGAAGGTGTGAATGAGGCCATGTAAAGGTATAATTTGAGCAAGGTGAAGAATAACCATAACCCCAACAAAAAATAATTTGACAACAACTTTGACAACATATCACTTCAGAAATCAAATTTTAAATCTTTTAAATGTAATATAATCAATAATCATGTAACATTGTTCAGATCAATTACTTAACACTTGCATTATAATATCAGAGATCTCATGGAAGTGCACTTTTAATGACTAAAAGAAAAAAGTGATTTTATAACTTTGTATATCTCACTCAGTAGGCCTGTATTAGTCACAACAGAAAAGCAAAGATCTCTATACATTGAGAAGAAGTAGATGCAGGAAGGAAGGTAGCTGCAGAAAAGTTCTTTCACAGCATCTTGAGATGACCTGTTGCAAAGGTTGGGGTGGACTTGCACTCCATGGGATCATCCTAATTCTGAAGCAACCCATGAGAAGTCCATGCCCTTTCTCTATGATGCTATGATTCCTGAGACTTAACTCTAGAACTTCTACACATGATCTGAGCTGGCCTTCATCTCAGTAGCCAAGAAATATGTTAAAGCATACATATAGTGAAACTGTACAATAATAATAACCTGGAATATCCAGGATAAATTTCTTTTGGGGAAACACTCATTCAAATTTCAAAATATTTTATGTTTTTATAGTACATAATTCATATTGAAAAATGGTAGAGAAGATACTTCCACAAATTTAGAACTGCAAAGTCCCTGGGCTTCCAGTTTTGATACTCTACAGAGTGATGCATCAGCAAAGCAAAAGAACATACAGCTATTCCTCTGACTAGTAGTCAAGTCAGAAGGACAAAGTATTAGTTTTTTTCAGGAGAGAAGGCAATGGATATAAACAGAGTTTTGCTTTTTCATGAAAAAATTTCCTTCACTAGCAAAAACAAATACCAAAACCAAACCTGTCAAAGTTTTAGAATATAACAAAATTACCAAGTAAATTTAAAATTCCGGCATGTTTTGGATACATTTCAAATAAAAACAATTCATGTGGAAAAATTTTGCTAGTAAACTTCTTAGATATTAAACATGTATCTGCAACTGCATTATTTATACATGATATTCTAATTAAATAACTTTTATTTAACAACAAAACAATGTAGATTCTTAGAATAGTGCTAAGATAGAAGTAAAAACTAGTTTCTCTGGATGAGACTTTACCCTATACCCCAAGTTTCATTTGGATCCCAGAAGAATAAATCTTACTCTAAAACATCACTGACCAAGTACTCATGTTTACATACCAAGTGCAACTGTGGCTTATAGAACAGAGATAATGAAAAATTGTCAGAAGGAAACTTAGTCCTCAAAGATAATCTGTGTAAAGCAATTAGCTCAATACTTGGCCAAACCTATTTGTTTGATTATTTTAAAAAATTCAGGGGGAAAAGTAGGAGGAAAATATGGATAACTTTATGTTTGAGCTGTATTTGACTACATTTCCGAAATTCATAAGAGCAATTATTTTTGGAAATTAAGCAATTAGGAGTTCAATAAAATATCTACCAATGGTATAGTTGCTGAGTTAAATGTATCTAAGAGGAGAAACTGAGACATACAACATGAAAAGATCATCATGAAAAGAAACAGCAGAAATTAGAAATTTTTTAAATGGGAGGGAAAATATCTGTGCAGTGTTAAGTTATGAGAGAATGTTATGAATCATGTGTGGTCAAAAGTAATTCATCTACTACTTCATAGCAAAAACTGAGGTTTTAATAAATTAGGGCAAAAACTCTTTCATTAGAATTATGGGATAAAAATGTGATTTGCAATATGGTAAAAAATTAATGAATGGTGACTATCAAAAGGAAATTCACATTGATAGCACGCTGGAATGTTATTATGAGCTAGGTACTTTTCTAAAATAGATATAAATACAGAGTTTGAGATAAAATATAGATCATTATATACAAAAACTAATTTAGTTTTTCAAAATTAGCATATAAAGCATACTATTTTATTTCCATTTTTAGCTGATAAAACTGAATCTCAGCAAAAGCAAACAGTGCTTCAGAACGTGATGGTATTTTAAGCCTGATTTTCTGTGTGCTTAACAACCCTGGTATCACAATATACCAAGTTGGTCTCTCAACCTGAGCCAAGTGGTCGAAAATTTTTAAAAATTGTGATTGTTTCATACAGTCCTATACATGCCACACCCAACATACCCTAACATTCTAAACAACAAATTTTTCATCAAAACACAGTCTCTGTGCTACACAGCAGTAGGCAATGAACATAAATTTTGAAAAGAAAGTAGTCATGAGAGAGAGAGACAGGAGAAAGAGAAAACAAGAAAATTGTTCCTAGAAAACAGAAGTTCAAAAATACGAATACTGCCAGAATTCAAGATGTTTTTCTTTAATTTTTGTAATTATTTTATTTATTCTTGGTTAATATGTTTTAATTGTACACACTAATGAGTTCTGTGTGGTGTTTCCACTCATGTATATCGTGCACAAGTCAAATCCAAATTCTCTTTGTCCATTTCTCCCCTGTATTCCCCACACACCCTTTCCAACCTCTAGGAATCACTTTTCTGCACTCAGGTCAACTCTTTTTAACTTCTGCAAATGAAAGAGAATATGCAGAACTTCTCTTTCTGAGTCTGGTTTATTTTGTTTAACATAATGTAGGTAACAGGAAAAGGGGACATTACTAGAACCTCTGCAGTAAGTCCTAGTCTCCTGCGAGCCATGGCAGCACAAGGTGAGTTACAGGAAAGGTAGAAAAATGAGACTTTCAGAAGAAGCTGAGCTTTGGGTCTGATCAGTGCTGCTCTGGGCAGCAAAGACGAAAGCCCCCAGCTTACCACACCTTTTATTCAGTACATTGGGAGAAACAAGATGTAACAAATAACTTGCAGAGAGTTCAGTACATTGGCATAAACACAGTGTAACAATCCAAGAACAATGAGGAACTGAGTAGATGAAGATTTTGTTCCTCCCAGGATGTCTTCAACTGGTGTAATCTTGTCCGGGAGCATCACAGCATCACTGGATCATTGAGGTCTCAGTTGTGACCAGAGGCCAAAATGGAATTATGTTTTGGAATTCCATAGCTGGGCTGTAGGCAGGAGAATTAGGCTAACCAAATGATTTTTCCCTAAAATTATGTAACATTTCTCCCAACAACATAAAGTCCTCTAGTTCTGTCATTTTGGTGCAAATGACAGGATTTCATTCTTCTTTATGGCTAACATTCCATGTGCAACTGTACCATATATTCTTAATCCATCATCTGTTGATGGACACCTAGGCTGATGCCAATCTTGGATATATGGTATTCTTGGTTATGTTGATCTAATTTCTTTTGGATCTTTTCTCAAAACTGACATAACTGGAACATACAGTAATGTTATTTCATGTTTTTTTGAAGAACCTCTATACTTCTCTCCAGAATGGCTCTTTTAGTTTACATTCCTATTAATAGCATATAAGAGTACTTTTTTCTCCATGTCCTCTCCACCATTCATTATTTTGGGGATTTTTTTTACAGTAAATATTCTAAATGAGATGAGATGATATTTCATCGGAGTTTTATTAGCATTTTCTTGGTGGTTAACCATATTCAAAACTTATCATGTATTTGTTAGCCATTTGTATTTCTTCTTTTAAGAAATTCCTATTCAGTTACTTTGCCAATTATTAAATTGAATTACTTTGCTTTTGTCATTAAAGTTTTTGAGTGCCTCATATATTCTAGTTGTTAATTTCCTAATGGATATAAAATTCTGTTACAGTGGGCTCCACAATATTGCTTATTTTTTAACTTTTAATTTTTAATTAGTATAGATCACTGCGACCCAGGAAGGATCTAATGGGGGAATTGGAGCCTACAGAGAAACTGAAGAGAATATTGGTTATTTTTGTAGTTTATCAGTGAACAACCCATATATATATATAGGCATTAAAATGCTCAAGAAGTAAAAGTCGTGGCTGCAGAATTCAACTTCAGTTAAAGAAAAATACAAAAGATTAATTGGAAATGAAAAGTGA
Organism: Heterocephalus glaber; assembly: GCF_000247695.1. The sequence goes on along the minus strand of NW_004624802.1, from coordinate 12,845,644 downwards.
TGAAAAAGGAATTAAAGTATGATATGAATAAAGTAATCTGATTTTTTAAATATCTCTTAAAATTACAAAAAGAAGGCCACTGCAGAACCTATGGTATATGTAACAATATTGCTTAAAAACAAAGAAAAATTTTTGCAGATACATTTTTTATACATTTTTGAGCCATAGAATTGCTACGTGATGTCAACACCATTCTCCCCATAGCAAATATCTCTGAATTATAGATGCAGAGAGAATAGAAGTAAGGATCCAATTATGAGAAACCATACAATGACTACATTTATCCTGCTGGGACTGACCAATGACCCACAACTGAAGGTCGTGATTTTCATCTTTTTTATTCTCACCTACATTTTGAGTATAACTGGGAACCTCACAATCATCTCTCTCACCTTCACCAATTCACACCTTAAAACTGCCATGTATTTCTTCCTACAAAACTTCTCCTTCTTAGAAATCTCATTTACATCTGCTTGTATTCCCAGATACTTGTACCACATATCAACAGGTGACATGACAATCACATATGAAAATTGTATCATTCAAATATTTTTTACTGATCTTTTAGGTGTAACAGAATTTTATCTCCTGGCCACCATGTCCTATGACCGATATGTGGCCATCTGCAAACCTCTGCATTATGTGACCATCATGAACAGCAGGGTCTGTAGAAGGCTCATCCTTTGTTGCTGGATAGCTGGCTTGGTGGTCATACTCCCTCCTCTTAGCCTGGGCATAAATCTGAAATTCTGTGACTCTAATGTTATTGACCATTTTATCTGTGATGCAGCCCCCCTCCTAAAAATATCATGCTCAGAAACATGGCTCATTGAGCAGATGGTCATAGTCAGTGCTGTGTTGACCTTCATAATGACCCTTGTATGTGTAGTTCAATCCTACATATATATCATTAAGACCATTCTACAGTTTCCTTCCATCCAGCAAAGGAAAAAGGCATTTTCTACCTGCTCATCCCACATGATTGTGATTTCCATCACCTATGGCAGCTGTATCTTTGTCTATGTTAAGCCTTCAGCAAAGGAATCAGTGGCCATTAACAAGGGTGTGACAGTCCTCACTACTTCCATTGCTCCTATGCTGAACCCTTTCATTTACACACTGAGGAATAAGCAAGTAAAACAGGCCTTCAAGGACTCAATCAAAAGAATTTCACTGTTCTTAAAGAAGTACAGGATTTGCTAATGTGGAGGAACCAAGTTTTCATTAAAAAAATAAAAGCCTTCCATAAGCTATATCTGCAGGGTTTTTATCCTTTGTTTTCTAGAAAAGAAAGTTTATCAAGTTTATATTTATCAATAATGAAATATTATACTCATACACTGCAAAAATCAAGAAATGATTTCACATGTAATCAAACCTTAACATAACTTTAAAAAAAATAAATTGAGATCATCTCAATACCTGTGATTAACTAATTGGGCTTATTGTCTATCCTTACACCAAATTTTTGGGGGCTTTTTTACACTTACCATCATTCTTTGTTACAGTTTTCTCTTTGTATCCTTAAGTGATTGCAAACCACTCCTGTTCAATAAGTTATTTATATGGTATAATTGGTTCACATTACAATAAGCTCACTACAAAAATTATTTATTCTATATTTTTCCTACATTTCTAAGAGTTTTGTACTTTTATCTCTATCAAATATACCAGTTGTTACTGAGGTATGGGCCAGACATCATACACTGAACTATTTTCATGACCACAGAAACAGATTTTAATAGAATACATGTATATTTTTCCTATGCTAAAGTTTTTTTTACTTCTTTATTAATACATGTTTGCTATACATAATATTTTCTCCTTATGTGTACATAACACATCTTCATTCCTCTTTCCATCCCTTTTCCCTCCCATCCCTTCCCCCTCCCCCATTTAAATATTCCAAAAAAGTACCTGGACAGAATTTTTAATTGTCTTTATAGCTTTAATTTTATTGACTCTTTTTTTCATACCAGGGATCAACCTTGGGACCTTGCACTTGCAAGGCAGGTGGCAGAACCACTGAGCTAAATCCCCAGCACTTTTATATCTTTAATTTTAGAATCAATAAAAATACAATAAAATACACAAATTAAAATATGCCAAATGTTCACCAATAAAAATACAATGTTTTCATGAGATTAGAACCCACAGAGTTCTGACCAAACAGGATGATGAGATATTTCTAGATACCCTCATACTTCATCTCAAATCCAGGAAATATACACTGTAGGAATATAGTTATTAAAAATATGGCTATATAATAATACCACTCAGACTGCTTCCCTGGCACCCAGTGCCTTTCACACAGAGGACCCACCACCACAGACTGCCACCCCAGCATCCAGTATCATCATGTGGAGATCCCAGGACTGCCTCACCCTTCCCTGGAACCATCCCACAGAAGACGTGCCCCTGCCCTCTGTGCAGACTGAGCTGGTATCTCCATCTGCACTACAGAGGCATCCAGGGCCATAAAGGACATGGTTATGAGCTCCAGAAGATAGAGCAGAAGTAAAGAATATGGAGAGGGCCTCTCTGAGGCTCCTTGATGAAAAATTGAAGCCCACTGGGAAAGTGAAGAAAAGCTCTGCAATAAAGGCACACTGGACCACTGTGGTTGGTAAGTTGGTGGGATAAGCACCTCCCATAGGAATTGGACTCACTTCTGGGGAAGGGCAACTGAAATATGCAGAAACTTGAAGAGTTCAATCCTGCAGGAAGTCAGGGAGCTCAACTGGGGCCTTGCAGCAAGAAATCAGCCTGAATCTCAGTGGAATATGGCTGGCTTGCTGAGACTAATCCACTTAGATCTGCACACCACAGCCCATGGTGTCTATTGTGACAGCAGAGTCATACCATGAAGGAGGCCCTTTTTTTCTTTCTTTTCTTCTTTTTCTCTCTCTCCCTTCCTGTTCTTCATTTCTTTCCCATTTTCTTCTTTTTCTTGTCCTGTTTAGGATTTTTTTCTCTCTTTCCTTCTCGCAATCATCATTATTTTTATAGGAAAGTGAATATAGCTTCCAGTTTCCCTATTGTTCTTAGCTTCTTCCATTCTCATCTTTGTTCCTTTACTCTTTTTCTTCTTGTCCTCTACAGTTTCCCAAATGGTGAATGACCTTCCTGTGTCCTCTAGCCTCACTTCTAACCTTTCCCTCTCCTTGTATCTCTCTATACTGCCCTCCCCAATAACTTCTACTTCCTCATCCTGAAAGGTAAATTTGCTATATTGAAGGGTTTATTTACTACAAACACATTTTTGGCTAGCCTTTGATTTTCACCTAGTTCTCATGGTTAATGGTGACAGATTAATAGCTACCACAAATTATCATTTGTAACATGTTTGATGCTATTGTTGATGCTGATTGTATCACTTGGGTTAAGTTGTCATAATTGATCTAATCAATTGTCCTTCCTAGTACACTGGAAATGAGATGCCTAAGACTCATTAGAGACTCAAAAGCAAAAAATGAACCATATCTGGAAGACACCTCTGAGAAGCAATCATTCCATAAGGTTTCTAAATACAAGCAATAAAGATACTCACAATAAGCAAATTTGAAGTATCAATCCAGGAATTAAATCAAAAATAGTACTGAAAACAAAAATAGAAAGAGAAGACACCTAAACAAGGTGAAAACCCAGACTTCCAGATCACCAAAGGCAAATTCTGGGGCAACAAGGTGGGAAAATCTGATAATCAATCACCTGAACACCATGAACTGATATCCCAAGAAGTAACAAAACAGATGAATGAAGCTCTAGAAAAACTCAAAACAGAAATAATTTCTGAGATAAATACAGAGATGATGAGCAGAATGAAAGACATGATTAGAGACTCTAGAACACAAACATATAAAAAAAAAAAGTAGATGAGCTCAGAATCATAATGGAAGCCATGAATGCCCAGCATAGGAAAGAAACAGAAACCATGAATGTCCAACATGGGAAAAAATGGAATCCATGAAATAGACACAGATAACCAGGAGATTAAAACTCTATTGAAAGTATTCACAGCAGAAAGAGCCAATGTGAAGAAAGAATATCAGATATAGAAGACAGGAATGTGGTTACTGATGATGAAAAGACACATTTAATGAAAATAGTAAGGGAAAATGAGAAATCAATCCACCAGCTGCTAGGTGATATAAAGAAGAATAACAAAAGTCTGATAGGAGTCCATGAAAAAAGAGGAGAAAATACAAATAAAATTTTAAAAAGCTGATCACAAAAGGAATGGCAGAAAACTTCCCAAGCAGACGAAAAAAATTTGACATACAGATAAGTGAGTCATATAGGACTTCAACTAGCCTTCATCAAAAGAAATCTACACCTAGACATATAATAGTCAACATTCCAGAAACCCAGCAGAACAAAATCCTACAAATAGTTAAAGAAAGGAAACAAATCACATACAAAGGAAAGACCATCAGAATCACAGCAGACTTTTCAACACAAATCCTCAAGTCAAGGAGAGCCTGGAGTGAGGTATTTCAAGCCCTAAAAGAAAACAACCTCCAAGCTAGACTGATGTATCCTGTAAAACTATGTTTCAAAATTGATATGGAAATAAGATATATTCTCAATAATGAACACCTGAGAAACTTCATGAATACCAAATCAGCACCTCAAACAATTCTAAACAATATCCAAGAAAAAAACAATAAGGGTCACAACTCTATGAGGCCAAAGAGAACAAAGCCATCAGACAAGACAAGAAATTAAAAGGAAAGGGTGGGGGGAAACAAAAAAATAAAAGAGAAAAAAATGGAAGCAAAGTCTTTGTAAATAAGGCAGGATGGAGGGGTTGCACGGAGGGCAGGTGAATGGGAAAAAAATAAGAACAAAGAGAGATTATGTAAATATGCAAATTTCCAATGATGAATGTCATTATATTGTATACCTAACATGTACCAATAAAATTAGTTAAATTTTTTTGATATAAATTAATAAATAAAAGAGCCAACAACAGGAAAATAATATGACAAGGATAAGTCAACACATATCAGTTATATCCATCAATGTCAATAGCCTCAATTCAACAATCAAAAGAGATACAATGCCAGAATGAGTCCAGAAGCAAGATACAACAATATGGTGTATACAAGAAACACACTTAATTCAAAAAGAATTTCATAGACTGTGGGGAAAGGATGGAAAACAGTTCTGCACATCATAGGAACCTCAAGAAAAACAGAAGTAGCTAACTCACTTGCAGACAATCTAGATTTCAAAACAAAACTAATTCAGACAGGCAAAGAAGGTCATTATATCCTTGTAAAGGGAACAATCCAAGAGGAAGAGGTGACAATCATAAATATATATGCACCAAATACTAATGCCCAAAACTATATAAAACAAATACTAATGGACAAGAAAAACCAAATAAGCACTAATATAATTGTAGCGGGGGAACTCCATACCCCACTGTCACAAATCAACAAATCTTCTAGACAGAAAATCACCAATGAAACACTAGAACTGAGCCAAAATTTTGAACAAATAGACTTAATGGATGTCTACATAGTCTTCCATCACAGAAAATCAGAATGCACATTCTTTTCAGCTGGACACAGGTCATTCTTCAAAGAGACCACTTGCTAGCTCATAGAACATGTTTAAGTACATAAAAAGGAATTGAAATTATTCCTGCATATTATCAGACTATGGTGCAATTAAATTGGAGATAAATAGCATAAGAAACAGCAAGAAATTCATAAACAAGTGGAAATTGAATAAAACACTCCTGAAAAATCAATAGGTCACAAAGAAAATTAAAGAAGAAATTACACAGATTCTACAATTAAATGACAATGCCAATACAATATACAGGAATCTATGGGAAACAATGAAAGCAGTTCTATGAGGGAAATTCATAGCAGTGAATGTTTGTACTAGGAAAACCGAACAAACTAAAATAAACAACCTAATCCTGAACCTCAAGCTCCTCAAAAAGAAGAGCAACAAAAGCACAAAGCTTATACTAGGGAGGAAATTGTAAAGATCAGAGCAAAAATCAGTGCAATGGAGACTAAGAGAATGATACTAAAAATCAATATATCAGAGAGTTGGTTCTTCAAAAGAATCAAAAATATTCACAAACTCTTGCCCAAACTTATCAAAAAAAGGAAAGAAAAGGCTCAATTCTTTGCAATTAGGAACAAAACAAGTGAGATCACAAACAGATCCAGCAGGAATCCAGAGCATCATCAATACCTACTTTGAGAACTGTACTCCAATATAATTGAAAACAGAAAAAAATGGGCAAATTCCAAGATACATATGAATTACCAAAGTTGAGAAAAGAACATATAAAAATTCTAAACACCCCAATTTCAATCAGTGAAATTGAAAAGGTAATTAAAAATTTACAAAGAAAAGCCCAGGTCCTGAAGCCTTCACTTCTGATTTCTACAAGAAAATTAGGGAAGTACACATGCCACTAATCATCAAATTCTTTAATGAAAATGAAACTGAAGCAATACTCTCAAATTCATTCCTGGAAGCAAGCATCACTTTGATTCCAAAAGGAGAGAAAGAGCTAACCAAAAAAGAGAACTACAGGTCAATCTCCCTAATAAACATAGATGCAAAACTCCTCAATAAGATACTGGAAAACAGAATACAGATGATCATCAAGAAGATCATACACCATAACCAAGTGGAATTCATTCCAGGGATGCAAGGATGGTTCAACATATGCAAATCAATAAATGTAACACACTGTATTCACAGAGTCAAGAACAAAAACCATATGATCATCTCACTAGATGCAGAAAAAGCATTAGACAAAATCCAGCATTCATTAGTAATAAAAACCCTACAGAAAATTGGAATAGATGGTCTTTATCTCAACCTGATTAAGGCTATCTATGAAAAACCAACATCCAACATCATACTGAATGGTCAAAAACTGAAATCTTTCTTGCTAAAATCAGGAACAAGACAAGGATCCCCGCTATCACCACTTCTCTTCAATATTGTTCGGGAAACATTAGCCACAGCAATTAGAAAAGAGAAAGAAATAAAAGAAATAAAGATCGGAAAGGAAGAAGTTAAATTGTCATTATTTGCTGATGACATGATTCTCTACATAGAAGACCCAAAAAGTTCTGCAAAAGACTTCTGGACTTAATTGACAGATTCAGCAGAGTTGCTGGATACAAGGTCAATGTTCAACAACCAGTAGCCTTCTGGGACACAAATAACAGACTCACTGAGAGAGAAATTGGGGGAAATTTTTCTTTTGCAATGGCATCCAAAAAATGAAAACTACAGCACTCTGAAAAAGAGATTGAAGATGATACAAGAAAATGGAAAGATGTCCCTTGCTCCTGGGTAGGAAAAAACAATATAGTAAAAGATGGCCATACTTCTGAAACTGCTATATAGATTCGATGGAATACCAATTGAACTCCTAGCAGTATATTTCACAGAACTAGAAAAAACCATCCAAAAATTCATTTGGAAACAGAAGAGACCTAGAATAACAAAAGCAAGTCTAGGCAACAAAGACATGACAGCGGTATCACAATCTCCAACATCAAAGTATACAACAATACCACTGTGATAAAAACAGCATGGAACTGGCAAAGCAACAGACCTGAGGATCAGTGGAATAGATTAGAAGATGCAGAAAAACTCAAGACATACTCAGCCACCTCATCTTTGACAAAGGAGTCAACCACCCTAATTGGAGGAAAGGTAGCCTCCATAATAAATGGCACTGGAAAAACTGAATTTCTGTCTACCAAAGATTAAACCTAGACCCCTATCTTTCACCATGCCCTAAATGAAAATCAAAGTGGATCAAAGATCTAAATATTAAAACAGAAGCACTAAACTTATTGGAAGATAATTTAGGTAGAACTATTAAAGGCGATGGCATAGGAAAAGACATTATGAAAAAAACCTCAGTAGCATGGGAATGAGCATAAAGAGTTAACAACTGGGATCTCATTTCACTAAAAATTTCCTGCACTGCAAGAGAAACCACCAACAGAGCTAAAAGACAACCTACAATGTGCGAAAAAAACTATCAGCTGTTCCTCAGACAAAGAACTACTATCTAGAATACATAAATATCTTTTAAAAATCAGACCTCCCAATATAAAGACCCAATCCAAAACTGGGCATCTGAAATGAACAGACATTTCTCAGACAAAGAAGTAAAAACAGCAAATAAACATACGAAAAAAATGTTCAACATCACTGGTCATTTGAAAGATGAAGATGAAAACAACACTGAGATTCTACCTCACCCCAGAAAGAATGCCTGCTATCAAGAAATCAACCAATAACAAATGCTGGTGGGGCTGTGGGGAAAGAGGAAGACTACTTCACTGCTGGTGGGAGTGTTGACTGGTGCAACCACTGTGGAAATCATTATGGAGATACCTCTAAGAACTAGGACTAGAGGTCCCATTTGACCCAGCTATTCCTCTGCTGGATATCTCTCCAAAAGAATTAAAAGAATCATACCACAGTGATATATGAGCACCCAAGTTTATAGCAGCACAGTTTACAACAGCTAAAGTTCAGAAATACCCCAATTGCCCATCAAGTGGAGATTAAATAAAGAAAATGTGTTTTTTTATAAAACACTCATAAAGTACTACTCATAAAAAGAACAAGAAACTAGAGACATTTATAGCTGAATGAATGCATATTGAAGTCATGCTCCTAAGTGAAATAAATAGGACACACATGTGTATATACTGAATAGTTTCTCTAATGTGAGAAACTGAAAGTGTAAGTAAGGATTAAAGTTATTAAAACAAATAATTTATAATTTAAAATAGAAAGAAGAAGTTCAAAGGGATAGGGGAAGTGGGAGGAGAAGGGGAAAGGAAAGAAGTGAAAAATTATTAGAAAAGGAAAAAATGGAAACAAAGTCTTTATAAATAGGGAAGAGTGGAGGTGGTGAAGGGACCACAGGGAATGGCTAAAACATAAGAACCAAGATATATCCTATACAGGTACAAGCACCCAATGATAAATGTAAATGTATTGTATGCCTAAAATGTACCAATGAAAGAATTTAAGAAAAAAAAATAACTTACCAACTAGGAAAAGCCCGGGCCCTGATTGTTTCAATGCCAAATTCAACAAGACATTTAGAGAGGCACTACTGGCACTACTGTTTAAATTCCTCAATGAAATTGAAAGGGAAACAATACTCCCAAAATCATTTCCATAACCAAGCATCATCTTAATCCCCAAATCAGAGAAAGACCCAACCAAAAAAGAGAATTACAGACCAATCTCACTAATGAACATAGATGTAAAATTCTTTAATAAGATACTAGCATATAGAATGCAGAAGATCATCAAGAAGATTATACACTCTGACCAAATGGGATTCATTCCAGGACAGCAGGAATGGTTGAACATACACAAATGGATAAATGGAATTCATATTATCAATAGAGCCAAGAACAAAAACCATATGATCACCTCAATAGATGCAAAAAAAGCATTTAGACAAAATCCAACATCCATTCATGATGAAATCCTGCAGAAAATTGGAATAGATGGTCTTTATCTCAAACTGATAAAAGCCATGTATGAAAAACCAACAGCCAATGTCATACTAAATGTGAAGAAACTGAAATCTTTCACATTAAAATCAGGAACAAGACAAGGATGTCCACTATCACCACTCTTGTTCAATATAGTCCTGGAAACATTACCCATAGAAATTAGACAAGAGAAAGAAATAAAAGGAATGAGGGTAGGAAAGGAAGAAGTTAAATTGTCATTATTTGCTGATGACATGATACTCTATATAGAAGACCCCAAGAACTCCACAAAAAGTCTTCTAGACTTAATAACCAAATTCAGTAGAGTAGCTGACTACAAGATCAACACACAAAAATCAATAGCTTTCCTCTACAGGAACAACAGACTCACTGAGAAAGAAATAGGACAAACAATTCCTTTCATAATAGCATCCAAAAAACTGAAATAGCTAGGAATCAACCTAACAAAAGAAACCAAAGACTTCTCTGAAAACTATAGCACTTGAAAAGAGAGATTGAAGATGATACCAGAAATGGAAAGATATCCCTTGCTCCTGGATGGGAAGAATCAACATAGTGAAAATGGCCATGATTCCAAAACTGCTATATAGATTCATTGCAATCCCAATTGAAATTCCAGCAGCATGCGTCATGGTCCTTCATTTAGAACCAGAAGAGACCTAGAATAGCAAAAGCAATTCTAGGCAACAGAGACATGGCAG
>NW_004624802.1:12749136-12776824 GCF_000247695.1 Heterocephalus glaber | reverse complement strand
GGGTGAAGGACGCACAGGTAATGGGGAAAATAATAAGAACCAAGATGTATCATGTACAGGTACAGACACCCAATGATAAATGTAAACGAATTGTATACCTAAAATGTACCAATAAAAGAACTAAAAAAAAAATAGGTAATAGGAGAGCCCATAATGTTTTTGAACAATGGAAACAAATGCGGAGACTAATAATGAAAAAATATTTTCAAAACATTTTCAAGCTTATTGGCTTGAAAATAAGAATGTATACTGGTTAACAGTGTTAACCCAGAAGCAGTCTCATAAACTGAAATTGAGTATATTAGTGAATATGACATTTTGGAGAAGATCTTGATAATATGATGCAAAAGCTTTGACTTGTGAATGCACCTTATTTTTGAAATTCTAAGTCCAATCATTATTCTAAGTTCACAACAGTATTTGTAGAAAAATAACTTGCAGAAAAACCTAAATTTCTGAAAAATAATTTATATAACCATACAATGTATTTATATGCCATTTATTTCATGTTAATTGCAAAACAACATTCAAGACTTAGAAATGTCATGAAGAAGACTGAAGGAATCCTGCTACAAAGTTATCAAAAATAATCACACAATCTAAAAGTAATGTTTTATAATAAGCTCATGTTACTCTTCTGTGTGACAAGACAGTGTACAAATATATAAGAAATATTCATGTAAAGTAAATAATATGTAGAATGTATACATTTGAGTGTAGGGAAAGTTGAAAAGGTAAGTGTAGAAACAGTAAAAGTAACTATCACTAGATTTGAAATTATCCTTACATGTTCTTACTAAATACCTGAAATTTTTCTTATTTTAATTAAAAATATAAAAAAGAAAACTAGGTATTAGAAATCTTAAATCCACTGTAGGAGGTATGGGAGAAACACAGGAAAGACAGACACATACAGTATAACCACCTGATTTTAGAGCTGTGTGTTGGGCTATACCTATTGTAATTGCTGCATGATCCATTCTCTGAGGACACTGGCCTCATTACTACATTTTTTAGGATTTCTGCCAAATTCATTGCAAGGATTCATTAGTGATTTTTTAAATTGGATCACCAAGCTTCCTCTTATTATTCATTTCACTTCAGCTTTGGCAAATAAAACAAAAGATAATCTTGGTCTAAAAAGGTCTTTCCCTATCTACTGGAATCACAATATCAACACTCTCAAAACCAGAGGGAGCTCTTATTATCCCCAAAATATTTGAGTACAATATTACCTTCAAAATTGGGATTATTTAAAAATGAGCGGAAACCTTGATGAAAAGTATTGGCAATGTGTTGGAGAAAAAACTCTCATTACAGTGTTACGAGGAAGTGGAGGTTCATAAGCAAGAACAGTCAGAAGTTCAAACACAAACCTTCACTAACAATATCCACTCATCCTAGTTTTCTGCAGGAGCACTGTTGTTCCTTGTCCAAAGGAAGGTACTGCTGACTCTCAGAACAGTAAGTAAAATTTCAGTGATTTCACTTACTTTTCTTTTTGAAAGTTCCAATCAAAATTTCTTCAGAAAAGCAGATTAGATGTATAGTTAACAATATCAGTGATGTCTATAAGTACATGAAATATGTAAAAGAAGGAAATATTTTAAAGAAACAAAACTCTTCACATGACAGTGTAATGGAGCCTCTGGGGAATAGGTTTTCCATTCATTTATATAAGCAAATTTCAACCTCCGATACACAGATTCCAAATTTAAAGTACTTTAATTAGTGACTGATGAGGAAAATTATGGAAAAGCTATAGGCACAAACTTAGAAAACAAATTCCTTAAACATTAATATGTCACTGAAAAATTGACAGAAAAACCATAGATGGCAATAAGAGGAAGACAACTTATCTGCCTAAACAAGAACCCAGGAATCACTACATTTCTTGGTTTGGATGATTAGGTATCGAATAGATTTTACAAAAAGATCCATGAGATATTTGAAAGTAAATAGTATATGACAAATTATATATTCAATTGCAAAAATTCTGTCTGTATTTTATAAAATCTACCTAAAATATTTGCTCAAGGAAAATGCAAATATATATATTGCAAAATAACAACTACTCTGCTATGATATTTTAGATTCTTTTTCCATTATCACACCAAGTTTTTCAACTTCATTGATTATTCATATGATAAAAACAAGTGAAAAAAGTAGAATGCTTTATGCTTTTCAATTGCCTTAAAGTGTATAAAAGCAAAAATAGATACTAATAGGTAATTTAAAATTTTTTTTTAATTCTTATATTAAAATTTTTTTCAATACACAGTGATCCATTACTAACTTTTGAAATTGTGCTATAAAAGACCTTCTGATCTTTAATTATTGATTACAAATGTCATATTGGTAGTATATTGACTTCTTTCAGCCCAAAAAGTTTGAAGGGAAAAAATGGAAACAAAGCTTTTATAAATAAGGAAAGGAAGAGGGGTCAAAGGGAGGGTAGGGGAATGGGAAAAAGTAAGAATCAAGATATATCATGTAGACATACAAATTCCCTGTGATGAATATGAGCATTACGTTTACCTAAAATGTACCAATAAACAATTAATTATTTTGAAAAGTTTGAAACATGAGATTTTCCAACCTAAGAGATCAAGCCTAACTTTACTCACTTTGAAAAGCTTTCTATTTGAATAAAGAGAATAATGAAGAAAGCATTGCCTACATGCATAGTAATGAAAAATCCACTGAGGAGACATTTTGCAATATTACTAGTAGAAAATTGTATGAGTTCGCATGGTTGCCTATGAATATGCTTACAAATAGTTACCATAAGTTCACATACGGGTCTCAACTGCACCTGTTTGTTCAATTTTGTATCATTTTTTATGGTTGCAATGTGAATAGAAGTTATGAATAACTTTTAAAAATGTGAGATCCCTACCACTGGATAAATGATAGTCATTAATAGCAGGAATTAAGAGGCCATCAAAATGACATAGGATTTGTCATGGAGCAGTTGCATTATGTGCCAGACCTTCAAAATAAAGATCTTAGGTGGCTGACCATCTTATTAGAGATCCCTGAATACACTGTAAAGGCGTACATTTGAAAATTCATATTGAAAGACATCAGCTAGTTATGCAACTATTTTGACAACAGTTGACACTGACTATATAGGAATAATGTTACCTGTAATTGTTATAGAGCAGTTATAGTCCTAGATTTTCTAATATTTTCTAAAGTGTGCAAGGCTGAGTTTAATGTCATAGCAAAGCACTTGGTAACTATGAGCTGAAGACAATGGGATTCAAAGGAGATAGATTTGTTCCTAAGGTGGGTTGTCACCACATCTCAATGTTTTCTATGGAGATTATTCCCTGTGTGATCCAACTATATTTTAGAGTTCTAGCTTTTAAAAAATTCAAGATCCTCTTAATGACACTTTGCTGAGGTGGTGACATGTGTTAGCATCAGAACATGATTAGAACGTGCATCCACCCTAGTCAAAACAGAAATTTTAATCAATGCATTAATCCATTCTTGCAACTATTTCATTGTCATCCTGAGGAAATTTATATCACTCATTGATGTGGGGAAAAATAGCAAGTCCTAGAGACACTGAATGGAAACATCTTATTGATAACTATTGTAATTAATTTGTTATAACTGAGGGTAGGAACTATAAAGAAGCTATCAACCCAAATTTGGTATTTCAAAAGTCACTTATTATTTTATTATCTTAATGACAGCTATTTCAAGGAAGCAAAGTGGAGATTCAGCTACTCATTTACACCACAAAAAAGGTAAGGAAGAGAAGGCAGTTATCATTGCTGATGGTTATTCACAGAGAACTTGACAATTCTGTGGTATTACTTAAAATTTAGCAGTAAACACTCCATTTTAATGCCAAAAGATCACAAATAAATTTTTTAAATGTAAGAGCCATGGTTTAAAAAGAGTAAATTTGGGCCAGGGATTTAGTTCAGTGGCATCGCACCTGCCTCTCAAGCACAAGGTCCTAAGTTCGGTCCCCGGTACCAAAAAAAAAAAAAAGTAAATTCATTGACAGAGCGATATCAAGAAGAAATCCAAATAGGAAAGAATGTGTGTGTGTGTGTGTGTGTGTGTGTGTGTGTGTAGAAAAAATAATAGTGTTGCCATTCTACCAATAATCCTTTGTTAGGTGTTGGCTACATAGCTTTATTGTGTTAGTTTTGTTGATTATCTCAGTTGAAAAAAAACCAGAAATGATGCTTGGGAAAATGCCATGGTAGGAATAAGTATTCTTTGGCAGTGTTTAGTAAATGGGAATTTAGGAAATCCAACGCAGCCACCTGATTTCAAAGGACCTCCCAAAAGAAATAACCCTTGAGCTGAAAATCAAAGAGAAATTGGTGCATTCAAGTTGAATTCAGTGAACCTGAAAGAATGATAGCTAGATGTGGTGGCACATGCCTCTAATTCTAGCACTCTTGGAGGTTGAGGCAGGAAGATTACAAGTTCACAAGTTTGAGCCCAGCCTTAGCAACTTAGCTAGGCCCTGTGTCAAAAAAATAAAAGAGAGATGGGGATGTAGTTCGGTACAAAGAACCTGGGTTCAATCTCAATAATTGAAAAAGAATGGGGGTGGGGGAGAATGACTGGAGAACATATTGCTTCCAACAGGTGTTTTCTATGAAGTAATTACACAACACTTGGTGTATCACATTAGTTCAAGTACTACTGTATAATCAGCTTTATTGGGGGAACACAGAAGAAAAAGATAGGGATACAGAATATGATATCAACTTTGCATGTTCACAATATGAGGTATATATGACTGTATATAGCTGAATTTCAGAAAACAGATCACTACTAGTTACACTACTAGTTACCCTCCAAAGTATATATACACTTTATACACAAAATGACAAAAACATTATTTTGTTGTAAAGGATAGACATAAAATTGTAATGGATGGTGGATTTTGGAGAACCTCTACAGCAAGTCCACATCATTTGCTGTGTAACTGTTGTGTTATCAAGGATCAAGCTACAAACAAGATATGAAACTGTTAGTGAACTTTAAGACTTCAACTTCTAAATACAGAAAATCTTAGTATTTAATGCATTATCAGTTTTAAAGTTCAGTATATAGAAAAAATTAAAATAAATGTAAAAAAATGCAATGGAAAGGTAGAATCTGTAAATTACTGGACTATGGTAGAGTTAAATTGATTTATAAGAATTATCTCTTGAAAAATTACCCAGAAACTAGAAACTTACAAATTAACTCCATGAACATACTGACAATGTTAATTACCAAGTTAAAGAACAAATTTCATGTGGGCGAGTTATCTGTTTAATTCTCAGTGTTTATTACTATAGAACTTTGGCTTATTTATATTCTAGTAAAATATCTGATTTTTTATAAATGCTGGACAAAAAAATCACGAGTCAGTTATGAAAAACCGTACAATAACAACATTCATTCTCCTAGGATTAACAGACAATCCACAAATTCAGAGTCTGCTTTTAATGTTTCTGTTTCTTACCTATTTATTAAGTATAACTGGGAATGTGGCAATCATCTCACTTACATTAGTGGATCCTCATCTTAAAACACCAATGTACTTTTTCCTACAAAATTTTTCCTTCTTAGAAGTCTTATTCACATCAGCTTGTATTCCTAGATACTTGTATAACCTATTGACAGGTGACAAGACTATTACCTACTGTGCTTGTACTACACAAGCATTTTTTACTGATCTTTTTGGAGTAACTGAATTTTTTCTCCTGGCCACCATGTCCTATGACCACTATGTGGCCATCTGAAAACCCCTGCGTTACACTGCCATCATGAGCAGCAAACTCTGCAACAGGCTCATTCTTTGTTGTTGGATGGCTGGCTTATTAATCATACTCCCACCATTTAACTTGAGCCAGACTCTGGAATTCTGTGATTCTAATGTCATTGATAGCTTTCTTTGTGATGTGTCTCCCTTCCTGAAGATTTCATGCTCAGACACATGGGTCATTGAACAGATGGTTATAGGTTGTGCAGTGTTGACCTTCATCACAACCCTTCTTTGTGTAGTTCTCTCTTACACATATATAATCAAGACTATCATAAGATTCCCCTCTGCCCAGCAAAGGAAAAAGGCCTTTTCCACCTGCTCTTCCCATGATTGTGGTTTCTCTCACCTATGGCAGCTGCATCTTCATCTATGTCAAACCTTCAGCAAAGGACTCAGTGGCCATTAATAAGGGTGTGATAGTGCTGACTACTTCCATCGCTCCTATGTTGAATCCCTTCATCTATACCTTGAGAAACAAGCAAGTAAAATGAGCCTTCAACTATTCAGTCAAAAGAATTGCCTTAGCTTACAAAAAGTAAAAGAGTGCCAAAGTTGGTGGTTCAATTTTTCATGAAATTGTCTCCCCAAAGCATATATCATTAAGTTCCTAAAATAAATATTTGGTCAAATATAAAGGCCATCCAGATGAAATTTCTCAAAATGTTCCTTGTATCCACAACTGCTCTTAGTGAGATCACTTATTTTCATTTTTTGTAAACACATTTCTTTTCTGATCTTCCATAAGGAACAAAACTATTCCATTACATCCAGCCTCAAAAAACTGCAAACTGAACAAGATTTTTAAAAACAAAATGTGAATATTAATAAAATATTAGTTCCCAAAGAATGTTATTCATTTTTTATATTCTCTATAACCTTGCAAATAATTCTTTGATTCATTAAATACACATTTACTGAGTATCTCACTCATGTTAAGTAAATATTTCACAGAAGACACAAAACAAATCCAACAGGGCCGGGGATTTAGCTCAGTGGTTTCGCTGCCTGCTGCACAAGCACAAGGACCTGAGTTCGATCCCCAATACCAAAAAAAAAGAAAAACAAAAACAAAACAAATCCAACAATAATCCTGCCCTCATGAAGCATATATGATAGAACAAATGTATAGCTAAAATGTAAAATTGAATCAGCACTGACAAAGGGTCTTGCAATGGGAGGGACTGCAAGATGGTGGAGCGGTAAGTGCCTGCAACACAGCTTCTCGAAGACAAAGTGCCCAGAGCCTGAAAACATCAACTCAGAGAAGCAAAGTGAGTGAGTGAAGGGCACAGAGAATCACTAGGAAATAGACAGGGGAGAAGAAAATAAGATCCATTGCTACAGAAGTAATCGCTAGCCCATGCAGACGGAGACCACGTTGTGCGGTGTAACTGCACCGCGTGGCGGGGGGGGAGGCATCAAAAATAATTTTGGGACACAAATACTTGAGTCAGAAGGATTTTATTTAATCGGAGACAGCAGCGAGAACATGAGACAATGCTTTCTAGAGAGTGGCCCCTCCTAGAGTCAACAATTGATGAGTGAGGGGGAATGGAGTTCCCACATAGTCACACGGAGCGGAGTGGGCAAGTCACCATCTTATTTCAAAAAGCTCAGGGCTTGCACTCCAAACAGCCCCACAGCCACCTCACTGCCAACACCCCAGAGTGGAAGAGGGAAGAGCTCCCTCACAGTAGGCTGCAGGCACCTGGTCAGTGGATTGAGAGAAATGCTGCTGAGAAGTGCCAACTGGTACTTCCCAGGTTAGCCCTCACCACCAAAGACTAGAAGTGTCTCCTTGTTCTGTGATCAGAGGCCCTGGCAGAGCAAGTGCTTTGGCCTGAGACAAGAAGGGGACACTCCTGCCCCGCCCTGCGACAGACAGCATAGGTAGGCAAGCAACCTTAGCCAGCCAGGACTGGGAGCCCCTCTTCCCCACAACCAGTGAGTGAAAGTAAAGCCAAGTGGAACGAAGGAAGCCCCAGAGTCTGGGGGCAGCTGTGCACTAACCCGGAGGCAGCCTCGGACTGGCTCCACGAGAAGGCGCCAAAACAGCTGAGAGGGGGTGGTGGAAATTGCCTCGCTGGAGAGACGTGTGCCAGCAGCCGGATTGACATCTCAAAAGTTACTGGCTGCAGAATACCCACAGCCCCCACATGTGGTGGCCAAAATCAGTCCTGTACTCAACATGAACTGCAGTCTTGGCAGGATTACACAGCACAGTTTCAGAGTATGTCTAGCTCTGTCAGGGTCACTTACAGAACTACGGACACAAGAGGAATTTTATTTTCTTTTCTCTTTGATTGCTTGATTTGTTTTCTGTTATCTGTCTAGTTGTGTGTGTGTGTGTGTGTGTGTGTGTGTGTGTGTGTGTTTAGGATTTTTACCTTAATTTTGTTCTGTTCTATTTGTCCTCCTTCTCTTTCCCCAACTGTCTCTGCTGATTCTATGATATTTTCGCATGAGTGAAGTATATCTTTTGTCCCTGGTTCGCCTCAGTATTCTTTTGCTTTCTTCTCCGCTCTTTCTCTCTGGCTCTTTTCTCCAGTCTCCCAAAGCCTGGGTGTTCATCCTGAGCCCTCCACCCTTCCTTCTACTATATTTCTTTTCACTTACCTCTCTGTTTTGTTCTCCATACCTCTTAAATTTCCCCCCTACAGGGTAAAATTACTCTACCAAAGGGAAACTTATTACATACAAGTGCCTGGGTTTTGCTAGATTTTGTTATAAAATGGTAGAGCTTGCTTATATGGTTAAAGGTAACAAACTAACAGTTATCAGAGCTTTTCAGTTGCTAAGCTGTGCTTGATGTTATTATTGCTAACTGTATTTAGCCAAGACGTCATACCTGCTGTAATCAGTCGTTCTCTTACATGACAACACTGTGATTGTCTAGAGTCAGAGCCATTGCCATAGTCCAGTACCAAATGACAAGCTAAATAGATAGCAACTTCATGTACTTAACAAATTGGGAAGGTACAATCTTGGGATAGACACAAAAACCAAGAACCACCTATACTAAGGAGTCTTCTCGGGAATAGACATTTCCTAGAGAAACCTGGATATAAGTGATAAAGCTATATACCATAAAAAATCTACAAGCAACAATTCAGAAAACAAAAGAAAATTTAAAACACTAGAAAATAACAAGACACAGAAGCAAAATGCAATCTCAGACCTCCAGGCCACCAGGGATAAGTCCAAGGACAATGAGATAGAGGAAACTGGAAGTCACCTATCAGGACTTTCTGAATTGATAACTGCAGAAGTGAAAAAATACATAAATGAGGCCATAGAGAAAATAATCTTTCAAGTAAAAAAGAAATGACAATTAAAATGAAAAAATGCTCAATGAAGCAAGAGTAGACAAAGATTAAAAAAAAAGAAGAGTTTAGGAAAACGATGGAAACCATGAATGAAGTAATAAAAGTGAGACTTCTCTAAGAAAAGAGAAGAGCTGATGAAAATAGATTCTGATGTTGAACAGTTAAACAGAACATCTGTTATACAAGGTATTCACACAGACCACAACACACTGAGACACAGGCCAAATCCTACCTGGGACTCCTGCAGTAAGAGAAATA
The DNA here is from genome assembly GCF_000247695.1 of Heterocephalus glaber. Next base: position 12,767,446 of record NW_004624802.1, on the reverse strand, counting down.
GCCAGAATTCTAGGGCATGCTGTCTGATTCCTCCTGTTTTTAATAAGACAGGGTCAGGCTGACCTGAAACTCACCAAATAAAGTCAGACCCCAAACTCATGATCCTTCTGCCTCAGCCTCCTGAATGGTAGAATTCAAGTGTGTACCAGCATGCCTGGCTCACATGCTCTTAAGGCAAATAATTTAACAGTAACACCAAGCCATAGGCCAACAAATAGAAAGTGGCACATGCCTGTGGTCCGAGCTACCACCATGGTTAAAGGAGAAGGATCAAAAGTTGAGACCAGCCCGGGCAACTTGGTGAAATCCTGTATCAAAATAAAAACAAAATGAAAACAAAAACAAAAAGGGCTAGGGATGTAGCTCAGTGGTAGACCACTTGCTAGAATGCACAAGACCCTGAGTTCAATCTCCATCACTGGGAGGAAAAATAATCTATTAAAATCGGGTATGGTGGTACATTCCTATAATCCTAGCACTCAGGAGGCTGAGGCAGAAGGATTGCGGAGAGATCAAGGTGAGCCTGGTCTACATAGTGAGTTCAAGGCTAACCTGAAATACAAAGTGAGATCCTAGTGGGAGGGGTAGGGGAAAGGAAAGAAGAGAATGGAATTCATATGAGAAAATGAAAAAGTGGAAACAAAATCTTTGTAAATAGGGAGGGATGAAGGGGTTGAAGGGAAGGCAGGGGAATGGGGAAAAAATAAGAACCAAGAGAGATTATGTAAAGGTGCAAATTTCTAATGATGAATGTCATTATATTGTATACCTAAAATGTACCAATAAAATTAATTTTAAAAAGTGAGACCCTGTCTCAAAAAAACAAAACAATAACAACAAAAAACAAATTTAATCTATTGAATACCAATGATTAACAGATATTCCTACATAAAAAATTCTGTATTCTGTGAAAAACACTTTATATGAAGTGTAGAGAAAATTATTTCCCTCCAATATAATTATTAAAATAGGATATAAGTTAAGATATAAGGTACTTCTATGAGTCAATCAGCAATACAACTCAGTGAAAAAAGTGAACAAATGATATAAATAAATTCATAGAAGAGGTACTAAGCCTCTGTAGTGATCAGAGAAATGCATATTAAAATGAAACACTTTTGTTCAAATTATCAGAAGTTAAAGAAACTTGTATTCAATTATTTGTAAAGATTGAAAAATTAACTTTATGAAAACTTAAAATAGATATATATTCAGTCCATTTCTCAATAGCTCAAAATTATACTACTAATGTATACTGAGATATATGTACAGAAGTTTCTGTAACATTGTAATTTTAGAAACTCAAAAACATTTGGGTGTGGTGGCACATGCCTCTGGTCCCAGCACTGGAGAGGCTGAGGCAGAAGGATCGCCGCAAGTTTGAGGCCAGCATGGGCTACATAGTGAGACTCTGTCTGCCATAAAAACTTTAAAACAGCCTAAGTTTTCAAACTTAAGGGAAAGATTAAAATAAGGTTCATTCATACTATGGATATTATACTGGAATTGAAAAAATATTATACTGGATTTTTTTAATACATACTGTCAAGTGAAAGAAGCAAGTCAATATAGGCTCACTATGGATCCACATGTACAAAACTATTTGTATACATATATGAATGTCTATGTACAAATGCATAGAAACAGTACATGATAAATGGTAGCAGTTAATTGGGGATGGAAATGAGATCTGAGGAAGAAAGCATAAACTGAAGACTTTCATTCTTGTTTGTTCTGTATTTAAATATTGTTTGTAGGGCTGAGTATGTACCTTAGTAGTGGAGTGCTGGCCTAGCATGTATGGGGTCTTGGGTTCAATGCCAGCACCACAAAAAGTAAATATTGTTTATAGCAAGTATATTAACATATAATTTTAAATGATAATTTCTAAGCTATTCGTGATTTTAAATTTTAAAATTAATAATCAAATAGTAATAAATAATAGGAGATACTCATGAACCTAATTCCCACATACAACTAATGTTACATTTGCCATATTTGTTTAAAGATCTTTCTAGAAAGTCATAATTTTTTTCTTTTTGGTGGTGCTGGAGATCAAACCCAGGACCTCACGCATGCTAGGCAAGCATCCTACTGGGCTGTACTCTCAGACTTAGTCATAAAATCTTACAAAGCTAAAGCCTAGCCCTCCTTTTCTCCTCTAAAGGGATAATCACTGTTTTATAATTTGTGCATTTCATTCACATACTTATTTTTTACTTTTATCAAATGTTTATGTTTTCAAAAAATAGTATTTGGTATTTAGTGGTTTTAAAGTGTAAATGAGCAGTGTTATGTCCTATGTATTATTCTATACTTAACATTAGATTTTGGAGACTTACCTGTATTGTTGCATGAATAGGTAAGTTTTTTACATTTTATTCCATTGTAAGAATAAATTGATTTCTTTGTCCATGTCCAAAAAAATAGCAAGGGACCATGATAAATCAATCCAACAATTGCAAGATGATGCAAAGAAAATAATATAAGATTGATCAGAGTCAATGAGAATGCCAGAGATAGGGAAAATGCCATGCAAAAGCTGTTCAAAGAAGTAGTAGGAGAAAATTTCCAAAACGTGAAAAAAGAATTTGACATACAAATAAGTGATGCATATAGAACTCCAAATAACTATGACCAAAATAAATCCACACCAAGGAATATAATATTCAAGATTCCAGAAATTCAACACAAGAACCGAATATTAAAAGCTGTTAGAGAAACAAAGCAAATCACCTATGAAGGAAAGCCCATCAGAATCACAGCAGACTTCTCAATGCAAACTCTCAAGTCAAGGAGAGCTTGGAGTGAAGTATTTCAAGCCCTAAATGAAAACAACCTCCAACCTAGATTGATGTACCCTGCAAAACTATCTTTCCAGGGTGAAGGGTGCACAGGTAATGGGGAAAAAAATTAGAATCAAGATACTACAGGTACAAGCACCCAATGATAAATGTAAACATACTGTATACCTAAAATGTACCAATAAAAGAATTTTTTTAATTATCTTTTAAAATCAATGGCGATTAAAAGAATCATACCACAGTAATATATGCACACCCATGTTTATAGCCGCACAATTTATAATAGCTCAAACTTGGAAACAGTCCAATTGCCCATCAACTGGAGACTGGATAAAGAAGATGTGTCTTTTTTAATAAAATGGAGTACTACTCAGCCTTAAAGAATGAGAAACTAGAGACATTTATAGCTAAATGGATGCACATGGAGGTCATACTCTTAATTGAAATAAATAGGACACATATGTGTAAATACCAAATCGTTTCTCTGGTGTGAGAAACTGAAAGTGTAAATGAGGAGTAAAAGGTATAATAGATAATGTGAAATAGAAAGAAAAAGTCTAAAGAGGTAGGGGAGGTGGGAGGGGTAGGAGAAAGGAAAGAAGGAAAAAGAAAAAATATGACAAAAGAAAAAAACTGAAACAAAGTCTTTGTAAATAGGAAAGGGTGGAGGGGGTGAAGGGAGGGCAGGGGAATGGGGGAAAATAAGAACCAAGATATAACATGTAAAGGTACAAGTTCCCAGTGATAAATGTAACTGTATTGTATACCTAAAATGTACTGATAAACTTAATGAAAAAAAATCAATGGAGAAATAAAGTACTTCCATGGCAAAGAACAACTAAAGAAATTCACAACCAACAAACCAACTCTACAAAGTATTCTGAAGGGCATTTTAGAAAGATATAAGGAAAATCAGACTTTCAAGAACACCAATGGAAGGAAGCCACCAGTCAGGTCAAGCAATTAAACAAAAGAGGGAAGACAGGGAACCAACAGCAGGAAAACAACATGACAAGGGTAACTCAATACATATTAGCAATAACAATCACTGTAAATGGCCTCAATTCATCAATCAAAAGAAACTAAATGGCAGAAAGGTTCAATGAACAAGATCCAACAATATGCTACATACAAAAAAACCTCATTTAACTCAAAAAGAAATTCATAGGCTGAAAGTCAAAGGATGGACAACAATGTGACAGGAGCCCAGAAAAAGACAAGCGTAGCTATTCTATTTGCAGATAGTGTGAACTTCAAGCCAAGACTGATCAAAAGAGGCAAAAAAAGTTGCTACATACTTGTTAAAAGAACATTTCAAAAAGAGGAGATAACAATTATAAATATGTATACACCAAATATGGGTACACCCAGTTATATAAAACAAATATTAACAGACATGAAAAATCAAATAAACACTAGCACAGTTATAATGGGGGACCTTAATACCCCACTATCACAAATAGCCAGATTAACTAGACAAAACATCAACAAAGAAATATCTGAACTGAACCAAATTTGTGAACAAATGGACTTAGAAGATGTCCACAAAGTGTTCCACCCCAAAACATAAGAATGCACATTCTTCTCTGCAGGGAGCACTGCACTGCAGATCACCATGGACAGGCCTAACTCGCCTCCTCCCACAGATGAGGCAAGGCCCCACATGGAATGAAGAACATGAATCTTGTTTGCTTTCTCCTGTGGATGAGGCAGGGCCCCAGGAGGAGAAACACGCAACAAGAGGGTGTGGTGGAGCAAGGCCTGACTGAGAAGAGGACTATCTTCCTCCAAGCCCATTCACCAGAGAAACACCAACCATGATGTCCTGCAGACCTAGCTACTCTCCTGGCTCTGGTTACAGACCACCTCCTTTTACATCCCCCTGCTCTTCCCCTATCTCTACCACTATAAATAAACAGGTGGCCATTTGCCTGGGGTCTTTTCCTCCCATCTGGAGTTAGAGCCCCACCGGGCTCCACCTATACCTTATTATATCTCTTTGTCTGTCTTTCTTAAACTCTCACCATCATTTCTCATTCCAAGATCCCTTCAGCCACAGGGTGTGGCACTTCTCAGCTACACATGGAACGTTCTCCAAAATAGACCACATAGTAACCCATAGAACATGCTTGGGTAAATGCAAAGGAATTGAAACCATCTGATGCATATTATGTGACCATAGTGCAATGAAATTGGAAATCAATGACAAAAGAAAGCACAAAACCCTATAAACACATGGAAATTAAATAACACCCTCCTGAATAACCAATGGGTCACAGATGAAAGGAGAAATTAAACAGTATCTACAATTACATGATAATATTGACACAACATACTGCAACTTATGGGACACAGTGAAAGCAGTCAAAGAGGGAAATTTATAGCAGTGAATTCTCACATTAGAAAAATAGAGTGACCTCAGATAAATAACCTAATCTCAAGCTTCTAGAAAAAGAAGAACAAGTCATGTGAAAAGCTCCTACGAAGGTGGAAATTATAAGGATAAGAGCAAAAAATAGTGCAATTGAGATTAAGAAAACAATACAAAAAAATCAAAGAATTGGAGAGTTCGTTCTTTGAAAGACTAAATAAAATCAATAAAGCCTTAGTCAAACTTATCAAAAAAAAAGGAAAGAAAAGACCCATGTTCGTGCAATAAGGAGTGAAAAGAGGGAAATCACAGCAGGTCTTGTGGAAATCCAGAAGATCAATACCTACTTTGAGAACCTATAATCAAATAAGATGGAAAACACAGATAAAATGGACAGATTCCTAGATAAATATGAATTACCAAAGCTGAAACAAGAAGATATGAAAATTCTAAATAACTCTATGTCATTGGAATTGAAAATGTAATTAAAAACTTACCAACAAAGAAAACTCCCAGTCATGATGGCTTCACTGCTGAATTCTACAAGAAATTTAGAGATCTAATGCCAGTTCTCCTCAATCTCTTTAATGAATTAGAAAGGGAAGCAATATTCCCAAAATCATTCCTGGAAGCAAGTACTACGTTGTTGCCAGAGAAGGTCCCAACCAAAAAAGAGAACTACAGGCCAATTTCCCTAAAGAACATATATACAAAAATCCTCAATAATATACTGGCAAACAGAATGCAGCAAATCATTATCTATGGCCATTCCATCCTGAACTCGCTCGATCTCATTTACTCTTGAAAGCTAAGCAGCGTCAGGCCTGGTTAATACTTGGAGGGAGAATGCAGCAAATCATCAACAGGATTGGACACCATGACCAAGCAGGATTCATCCCAGGGATGCAAGGATGGTACCACACACAAATCAATAAATGTAATACACCATATCAACAAACAGAACTCACATAATCATCTCAGTAGATGCAGAAAAAGCATCTGACTATCCAACGCTCATTCATGATAAAAACCCAAGAGAAAATTAGAATAGATGGTCTCTACCTCAGTCTGATAAAAGCCATCTGTGACATACCAACAGCCAACATCATAGAAAATGATCAAAACCTGAAAGTTTTCACTGTAAAATCAGGAAAAAGGCAAGGAGGTTCACTGTCACCACTTTTATTCAATATAGTTCTGGAAACATTAGCCAGAGCATTAAGGCAAGAGAAAGAAATAAAAGAAAGAAGGATAGGAAAGGAAGAAATTAAGCCATCATTATTTGCAGACAGCATGAAACTCTATACAGAAGACCCCAAAAACTCCACCAAAAGACTTGCAGATTTAATAACCAAATTCAGTAGCATAGCTGGATATAAAAACAATCAAAAATAGCCTTCATTTACACAAATAACAAATTCACTGAAAGAGAAATTATGAAAACAACACCTTTCACAATAGCATTGAAAAAACTGAAATACCTAGGAATCACCCTAACAAAGAAAGTAAAGATATTTACATTGAAAACTCCAGTACTTTGCAAAAGAAGATGAAAGAGGATTTCAGAAAAAAATGGAAAGATATGCCTTGTTCTTGGATAGGAAGAACCAATATAGTGAAAATGGCCATAATTCCAAAATATTATACAGATTTCATGCAATCCCAATCAAAATTCAAACAGCCTATCTCAGAATTAAAGAAAACCAACCTAAAATTCATTTGGAACCAGAAGAGACCTAGAATAGCAAAGGCAATTCTGGGCAATAACAGCAAGGCAGGGGGCATCACAATCTTGATTTGCAGTTTTACTATGGAGCTACTGTGATAAAAACAGCAAGATACTGGCCAAAAACAGACCTGAGGATCAATGGAACAGACTAGAAGAGGCGGAAACAATTACAAACACACTCAGCTGCCTTATCTTTGACAAAGAGGCCAAACACATTCACTGGAGAAAAGACAGCCTCTTTAATAAGTGGTGCTGGAAAAACTGGCTTTTTACATGATGAAGATTAAAACTAGACCCATGTTTATCACCATGCACAAAATGGATCAAAGATTTAAATATTAAAACAGAAACATTGAATCTGCTGGAAGAGATAATGAGTAGAATTCTTGAGGACATAGGAGGAGGCAAAGATTTCATGAACAAAACCCTGACTGCATGGGAAATAATATAAGAATCAACAAATGGAAAAAAAAAAAAAAAAGAATCAACAACTGGGATCTCACCCAACAACTGGGATCTCACTACAAAAGGAATCACCAACAGAGTGAAGAGGCAACGCACAGAGTGGGAAAAAATTCTAACCAGTAGTCCCTCAGACAAAGAATAAATATCTATAACATATAAAGAATTGAAAAAAATCAGACCCCCCCAAAAAAAATGTAAAGACCTAATCCAAAAATGGGCATCTGAAATAAATGAACACTTCTCAGATGAAGAAGTAGAAATGGAGAATAAATATATATAAAAATGCTCAATGTCATTGGTCATTCAAGAGATGCAAATTAAAACAATACTGAGATACCATCTCACTCCAGAAAGAATGGCTAATATGAAGAAATCAACCAACAACAAATGCTTGGCAATGATGTCAGTAAAAAGAAATCCTTCTCCACTGTTGGTGAGAGTATTGACTTGTGCAACCACTGTAGAAATCAGTGTGGAGATTTCTCAAAAAATTAGTATTAGAGGTCCCATTTGATCCAGCTATTCTCCTTCTGGGTATCTTTCCAAAAGAATTAAAAGCATCATACCACAGCAATATATGCACACTCATGTTTATAGCAATCTTTTAATAGATAAATCTTGGAAACAATCCAAATGCCCATCAACTAATGAATGGATGAAAAAGATGTGGTTTTTCTATATAATGAGATATTATTCAGCCATAAAGTAGGATAAGCTCGAGACATTTCTAAATAAATGAATGTACCTTGAGAGCCTACTCTGAAGTGAAATAAATAAGACACACGTATAAATATCGCATTGTCTCTCTGGTATAAGAAACTGAAAGTGTAAATAGGAACCAAAATGTATAATAGACAATGTGAAATAAGAAAAAGTATTCAAAAGGAAGGGGAAACTAGAGAGGAAGGAAGCAGAAAGGAAGGAAAAAGGAAAAAGAGAAAGAAGGAAAAATGGAAACTGGGCTTTTGTAAATGAGGAGAAAACGGGTTGAAGGGAGGGGAGGGGAATGGGGAGAAAAAGAGAAATCAAGATACATCATGTACACATAAAAATTCCTTACGATGAATGTGAGCATTATGTATATCTAAACTGTAATAATAAAATTAAAAACTAAAAATAATATTGAAATGAAATTTAAAGCAAAGTTAACCAAAGTAGCAATTCATGCATGTTAAAGTATAGATTTTGCAGAATTCCTCTATAATGTTGAAATTACTGAAATCACTAGTAGGTTTTCTAAATGAAGGTGGCTGAAGGATATTCCTAAAAAGCTATGAAGAAAAAGACAAAAATGATAAGTGTATCTGAGTAATGAGTTTGATTATTGGTAGTTCAAAAAGCACAAAAAACCTGAAATAAATATTGAACTTATAAATATAAATTGAAGCTTAAATAAGAAAGTAACAGCAAATTGAAGAAAACATAATGTACTAGTGAAGAAATTTTTTTAATCAACCCAAAAAAATACATAGAAACCCCAATCAGTGTATTATATCATATTACTACAATATTTTCATTATTAAATAAAACTATGTTTAAATACATAAGTGCAACAAAGTAAAAGTGTTTAATTGTTTTAGATTATTATGATATATTAATGAATAGAGCTTGAAATGAAGATGAGTTAAATAGCAGAACACTAAACTTATCTAAAAGCTTGTTGAAAATTCAATTAACTATGAATAAATATAAATATGTCGCATGCCCTCGAGAGCAACACTTATCCAATGAGAGAATTAATATGTCAATTCCCTTCTCCTTTTCCCCTCAAGTGAAAGAAATCTGAGGAATGTGTTTTACCACACCTCACCCCAAGTTTCCACAATGGCATGGTGATGTCTGAGTGGCAATACCTGAAAATTTTTTTATTTCATTAGTGCGTGTTTGCAGTACATGTAGCTTACTATCATCTTGGGGAGTGGTTACATGTATATACTACAACTTAATTCTTTTTTCTAAACTCCTTCCCTTTTTCTCCCCCTCCCTCCCTCCTCCAATTCCCCTATCCCATTTTTTATTCTTGTTGACATTATTACTGTTAGCTCATATTAGGGCATGTAGTATTTAAATTAATTGAAGTTATTAGGTTCTTGTACATGGCATATCTTTATTCGACTTATACTCCTTCACCTCTTCCTCACCTCTCACCATTGTTCCTTTGGACCACTTCTCTACTGCAAGAGATCCATCCCTTTGTCCCCTTCTATTGATTGCTTATTGTTCTCTTTCTTTGTACTATACTTTTCCTCAGTCAAATAAGTGGTACCATGTGGTATTTAAACTCATGTGTCTGGCTTATTTCATTTGACATTATTTTTTCAGGAGCAACCATATTCCCATAAATTTTTCAAATTTGTCATTCTTTATAGCTGAGTGGTATTCCATTATATATAAATACCACATTTTCTTTATTCAATCTTCTATTGATGAATATACAGGCTGCTTCCAAGATTTCACTATTATCAATTGTGTTCTATAAAAATTGGTATGCATGTGTCACTATAATATGATGTCTTAAATTCTTTGGGAAATATACCTAGCGGGGAGATGGTTGGGTAATATTTCAAAGATGGGGGAAAAATTTAAAAGATAAGTGAGATAAGTAAGACGTATAGAACCCCAGATAGCCACAATCAGAAAAGAACCTCTCCATGACACATCATAGTCAAAATCACAGAAGTTCAACACACACAAAAAAAGAATCTTGAAAGATGTTAGAGAAAAACAACAAATCACTATGAAGATAAACTGATTAAAATTACAGCAGACTTCTAAAGACAAAGCCTAAAGACCAATAGAGCTTGGAATGAAGTGTTTCAAGGCCTAAAAGAAAACAACTTCTAGACTGATATATCCTCCAGAACTATCTTTCAAAATTGATGGAGAAATAAAGTGTTTCCATGACAAGAAACATCACCATACCAGCACTCCTAAATATACTCAGAGGTATACAAAAAGAACAATAAATCTAAGATACCAAAAGCTCCAATAGAATAAATGTACCAAATATGGTGAACAATTAAGTACAAGGGAAAGAAATGGAATCATCATCAAGAAAATAATGCAGTGACTGGAATATCACACCTTTTAGTAGTAACTCTCAATGTGAATGGTATCAATTCACCAATCAAAATACACAGATTGACAGAATACATCAAGAAATAAAATCCAGCAGTATGCTGTATACGAAAAAATATTTAACCCATAAAAGAAATTCATAGACTAAAAAATCAAAGGATGTGAAATAATATTCTATGCAACAGGAACCTCAAAACAAGAAGGAGTAGCTATCTTATTTTCAGACAAAATGGAATTTAAGACAAAGTTGATTAGATAAAGCAAAAAAGTCACTACATATAGGTTAAGGCAACAATTCAATAAGAAGAGATAATTATGAACATATATGTGCCAAAGTGCACCCAACTTCATAAAACAAATATTATTAAACATAAAAGATCATACAAACATCAATACAATTACAGGAGGGACCTCAGTACCCCACTGTCACAAATAGATCAATTAGACCAAATTAATTATCAAAGAAATATCAAAGTTGAACAAAACCTTCCCGGGATTTAGCTCAGTGGTTCCGGTGCCTGACTCACAAGCGCAAGGTCCCAAGTTCAATCCCCAGTACCAAAAAAAAAGCTGAACAAAACCTTCAAGAAATGAATGTAACACAGTGTTCCACCTAACAACAGAATATACATTTTTCTCAGCAGTACATGAAACTTTCTCCAAAATAGGCCACATACTAGCCAATAAAGTAAGCATAAGTAAATGCAAAAGAATTAAAATTCTACCATGGGAATTATCAGAACATAGTGCAATGAAACTAGAATTCAATGTCAAAAGAAGCCATAGACATGATGCAAAAAAATGGAAATTAAATGGTAGTAGATCACCAAAGAAATCAAGGAAGAAATAAGACAGTTCCTAGAATTAAACAATAATACCAATAAAACATCCCAGAACTGGTGAGATGCAATGAAATCAGTGCTAAGAGGAAAGTTAATAGCTGTGAATGGCCACATCAGAAAAAAAGAGAAAGCCCAAACAAATAATCTAACCTCAGGATGCAGCTAGAAAAATGAGAACATTCCAAATCAAAAGCTAGTAAAAGGAAGGAAATTATAAAGATCAGAGTAGAAGTCAATGAAAAGGAAAGCAAAATTTGAAAAGGATCAATGAATTGTAGAGCTGATTCTCTGAAAGAATAAACAAAATAGAAAAACCTTTAGCCAATCTTATGCAAAAAAGAAAGAAAACAACAAAATCAATGCAATTAGAAAAAAAAGTGATATCACAACACTGTTGAACCCAGAAGATTAGTGGCAAAAACTCCACAAACCTTGTACACCAATAAACTGGGGAGCTCAGAAGAAATGTGTAGATTCCTAGATACATATGAATTACCAAAACTGAACCAAGAAGATTTAAAAACCGTGAATAATCCAATAATAAGCAATGAAACTGAAGTAGTAATAATAATAATAAAACTACAACTAAGAAAACCCAGATCTTTATTAATTCCCTGCCAAATTCTACAAGAACCTAAAGTGAAGATCTAATGCAACAACTCCTCAAACTCCTTAATGAAACTAAAAGGGAAAGTGTATTCTCAGTGCCATTCCTGGAAGTTAGCATTACCCTGATTCTAAATGTATATGTACTAATTCCCCACAATGAATGTAATCATTATGCAATGAAAACATGTACTAATATTTTTTTTAATTAAAAAAAGAATCCAATAAAAAATAAAAACTACAGGATAGTCTCTTTAATGAACATGGATATAGATACAAGGATTCTCAACATGCTACTGGCAAACAATGCAACAAATCATCATCACGTCCAAGAAGGCTTCATCCCAAGGATGCAAGGATGATTCAAGATATGTAAATCAATAAATGTAATCCATCACATAAACAGAGGCAAGGACAAAAATCACACATCTCAATAGATGCAGAAAAAGATTTTGACAAAATCCAACATCCATTCATGATTTTTTTAAAAACCTGAAAAAATAAATGCAGAAGAACTTCATCTCAATTGAATAAAAGCCATTTATGACAAGCCTACTTCCAATGTCATATTAAATGGGAAAACTGAAGCCTCTACCTCTAAAATAAAGAGCAAGACAAGGAACCAGTCCTATTCAACATAGCACTCAAAACATTAACCAGAACAGGTAAGAGGGAAAAAAAGAGACACATACAGAAAAGAAGAAGTTAAATTATCATCATAATTACAGATGATATAATCTGTACATGCAAAATTCAAAGGATTCCACCAAAAGACTCCTAGAATTAAAAACCAAATTCACCAATGTAGGCGAATACAAAATCAACAAAAATCAATAGCATTCCTGTGCGGCAATAATGAACTCACTGAGAAATAAATTAGGAAAACAATATCATTCATAATAGTAACAAGAAAAATTAAAAACTTGGGAATTAACCTAAAGAAGCGAAAGATCTCTACAGTGAAAACTGCATCACTCTGAAAAAGAAACTCCAAGAGGATATCAGAAAATGGAAAGATATCCCCTGTTCTTGGATAGGCAGAAACAATATTATCAAAATGGCCACACTTCCAAAGCTTCTATATAGGTTTAATGCAATTCCAATCAAAATACTAACAGCATTCCTCACAGATGTAGAGAAAACAATGCTAAAATTCAAGTGGAACTAGAAGAGAGCCAGAACAGCAAAAGGAGTCCAAGATAACAAAAACAAAGCAGGAGGCATCACAATTTCAGACTTGAAGTTATATTACAAAGCTACTGTGATAAAAATAGCATGATACTGGCACAAATACAGACATGTGGGTCAGTAGACAGCATAGAGAATCTAGAAACAACCTCAAGCACATTCAGCTATGGAATCTTTGACAAAGGGGCCAAAAATATATGCTGGAGGAAAGATAACCTCTATAATAAATGGTGTTGGGAAAATTGGATATCCACATACAAAAGATTGAGTCTAAACCCATGTATCTCATCATGTACTAAATGAAAATAAAAATGGATTATTGATTTAAATGTTAAAACAGAAACAATCTACTGGAAGACAAAATAGGTCAAACTCTTGGAGACATAGGCATAGTCAAGGACTTTATGAACAGAACCACAATGGCACAAGAAATGATACCAAGAATCACCAAATATGAAGAACTCAAATAACAAAAAAAAAACCTCTGCACAGCAAAGGAAACAACAGAATAAAGAGGCAACCTACAAAAGTAGGAGAAAATTGCAAACTATTCCTCAGAGGACTAATATCTAGAATATATTAAGAACTCAAAAAATTAGACTCCCCAAAGTAAAAGACTAAATCCAAAAACTGGGCAACTGAGTTAGACAATTTTCAAAAAAGTACAAAGGCCAACAGGTATATGAAAAAACATTCAACATTCCTGGCCATTAGAGAAATGCAAATTAAAACAACACTGAGATTCCATTTTATTCCAGAAAGAATGGCTATCATTAAGATATCTAGGGGCCTGGATTTAGCTCACTGGTTCCACCATCTGCCTTGCAAGCACAAGGTCCTGAGTTCAATCCCAGGTACAAAAAAAAAAAGAAAGAAATCTAATAATAACAAATGCTGACAAGGCTGCAGGAAAAAAGGAACTGGTGGGAATGTAAACTAATACAACCACTATTGAAATCAATATGGAGATTTCTCAAAACTAAAACTAGAAATTTCATTTAACCCGGTTATTCCCCTTCTGGGTATTTTCCCAAAAGAAGACATCGTATTACAGTGACACATATGTACCCATGTTTAAAGCAGCGCAATTCATAATTGCTAAATCTAGGAAACAGCCACAGTTCCAAAGCTTCTATATAGGTTTAATGCAATTCCAATCAAAATACTAACAGCATTCCTCACAGATGAAAAGAAAACATACGCCAATCAACAGATGAATGAATAAAGAAAATGTAGTATTTACACACAATGTAGTATTACTTTGCCAATATGAAGGATATGTCTGAGGCATATGTAAATAGATGCACCTTGATACCTAATATTAAGTAAAATAAATCAGACACATATTTAAATATAGCATGCTTTCTCTTATATGAGAAACCCAAAATATAAATAGAGAGCAAAATAAAAGATAGATAATAGGAAGTAGGGAGATTTTTTTCAAATAGGAAGGAGAACAAGAGATGGATCTACAGGGAGGAAAGGGAGGAAATGGAATTTAAAAAAATAATTGAAGCCAATTGCAGTGCCACATGCCTGTAATCCCAGCACGTGGGAGGCTGAGGCAGGTGCATTGCAGCAAATTCAAGGCCAGCCTGGACTACATAGTGAGTTCAAGTCCAGCCTGAACTACATAGCAAGACCCTGTCTCCAAAAGAAAAAGAAAAAGAAAGAAAGAAAATGGAGGTAGACTTTTGCAAAAAATAAGGGGATTAAAGGATAGAAGAAGAAGGACGGAGAGGAAGCACATGGAATAAAAAAAGAATCCAGCTTTGTTAAGCACTTGTATTGAAAACACTTTAATAAAAGTAAAAATTTTAAATGAAGAAATAAAAAATATGAAAATATTAATAATGAGGAAAGATATTTATCAGTATTAAAAAACCTACACTCTTCAAATTAAAAAAAAAAAAGACCAGATGGATACAGCAATGAATTCCACCACGTAACAAGAATTGATTCCAATCTTTCTCATAATTACCAAAAAATTAAAGAAGAGAGAGCACTTGCAAACTTGTATTATGGGTTTTTCTGGGCATCTAACCAAGAAAAAAATATCCCAAGAAAAGAAAATTGCAATCCAATGTTCATGATGAACACACATCTAAATATTCTCAGTACTAGAAAACTTATTTCAAAGGCACATTAAAAGGACCACACACACCATGATCAAGTGCCATTTATCTATGGGATGCAAGAAGTGTTCATCATGTGCAAATCAATAAATGTGACATATCACATCAATAAAATGAAGAACAAAAACCATATGCTCATCTCAATAGATGCAGGAAAGGTATTGGCAAAACTCTAAATCCCTTCATATTAAAAAAACTTCCAATAAATCAAGAAAAGAAAGAATGTAATTTAAAATGATAAAAGCAATATATCATAAGCCATAGCTAAAATCAATCTCAATGGTGAAAAACTGAAAGATATTCTTCTAAGATTAGGAACAGGATAGAGATTCTCATTCTCATCACTTCTCTCAACAAAGTACTAAAAATCCTAGCCAACACAATTAGACAAGTAAAAGGAATTAGCTAAATTGAAAAGGCATAAGCTAAAGTTCATCTCTGACTGAGGATAACATTATTTTTCACATATAAAAAGCCATAAAATCTCCAGACATAAGAAAATCTATTAAAAAATGAACAAATGCAGTAAAACTGAAGTATACAGAATCAACATAGAAATATCATTTACATTACTATGCACAAGAAATTTGCAACAGTGTTTCACCAATGTGAAAAAGAATCCAAAACACCAATATCCTTTACAATAGCATCAAAATGAACACAACACTTACAAATAAATTTAACCATGATGAACAATCTATACACTGAAAGTTGTATGACAAGGAAAAAAAAAGTTGAAGACACAAATAGAAAGCTATTCCATGTTCATGGATCAGAATTAATGTTAAAATAGCCATAGTAACCAGCAATCAATAGATTTTGATCACTATTAAAATTCCAATAACATATTTCACAGAGAGAGAAAAAGAAATGCTAAATTTTATGTAGAACCACAAAAGGTCACAATTAGCATGAGAAATCTTGAGAAAGAATAAAGCTGAGGGTATCACACTTCATAAACTCAAACTGTATTCTAAAGCTGTAGTAATCAAAACACAGTATTAGCATCAAGACATACATATGAGCCAGTGAAAAAGAATGAAGTTTCCAGAAATCAAATTATGTGTGCATATACCAATCAATCAACATTTGACAACAGTACTATATGTGAAATAATGAAAGTGGACCCTGCCTTACATCACTTACAAAAATTAGCTTGAAATGGATTAAAGACTAAATATTAAGACCTTATGCCATAAAACTCATGGAAGAAATATAGAAAACAAATCCCTTAATGTTGATCTTGGCAATGGCTTTTTGATATGATAGCAAAAGCACAGACAATGAAAGAAAACATGGATAAATGAGAATGTGTCAAAATAAAAATCTTCTGCACAGTGAAGAAAGCAATCAATAGAGTGATAGGAGGGTGTGGACCAGAGCCACACAGCTGCCAGGAGATTCCAAGCAGGGCCCCGCCCCAACCAGAGAGCACTGGGCACACAAGCCCAAGCCTAAGGGCCACCCACAAAAGAGCTGCACAGGCATACATGCATCAGCCAGAGGCCCACCCCATATCATCAGTAAATGCATGGAGACCCTAGCCAGAAGCCTGCTCAGACAACAGGGTCTGGGGTGCACAGCCCCCAGCCAAAGGCCCTCACAGACAACAACTACATAAGGGGGCAGAACCTAGCCAGAGTTATGCCTAAATACCATCCCAAGTGTGCACAGGCGCCAGCCAGAAGCCCACTCAGACAACAAGGTCAGCTCAGGAACCCAGAAGTCAACCATGCTGAACCCAGGAATTGATACACTGCTGGGTAGAAGACAAACAGTTGCTCAGTAGCTTGCTGACAATTGAACACCACTGGGTGATCCAAAAGTTGCCTCAACAAAGGAACATCAGGCTGCATCTGTTGAAATGAAAATACAAATAAATAAAACTCAAAACCAGACTTTCAGATCACCAAAGGCAACCTCAAAGGGAAAGAGATGGAACAATCTGATACTCAACCACATGGACTCCCTGAACAGGCAATGAAAGAGGATATGGAAAAAATGAAATCAGAGATAATTTCTCAGGTAACAGCAGAAATTGTGCCCATAGTGCAAGATATGATTAATAAATCTAGAGAGGACACAGATAGAAAATAGAGGAGCTAAGGAACATGATGGAATCTCAACATAGGAAACAAAAGGAATCCTTCAAACAGATTTTCAGGAAATTAAAAACTCCATTGAAAGTTTACAAAGCAGAATGAGCAAGAGTGAGGATACAATATCAGATACAGAAGATAGGATTGCAGTTAGTGATCAGGAAAAGAAAAATTTCTCAAAAATAGTAAGGGATCGGGAGAAATCAATCCAGCAGCTGCTAGATGATGCAAAGAAGAATAACATATGCCTGATCAGAGTCAATGAAGAAACAGGAGAGAGTGCAGATGACATTAAAAAAACTGTTCACAGAAGTAATGGCAGAAAACGTCCCAAGCAGGGGGAAAGAACTTGACATACAGATAACTGAGGCATACAGGACTCCAAATAGCCTTGATCAGAAAAAATCTATACACAGGCATATAGTAGTAAACATTCCAGAAACCCAACAGAACAAAATTCTACAAGCAGCTGGATAAAAGAAACAAATCAAATACAAAGGAAAGCCCATCAGAATCACAGAAGACATTTCAACACAAACCCTCAAGTCAAGAAGACCTTGGAGTGAAGTATTTCAAGCCCTAAGAAAAAACAACCTCCAACCCAGATTGATGTACCCTGCAAAACTAGATTTCAAAATTGATGGAGAAATAAGATACTTTCATGACAAAGAGCACCTTGGGAAATTCATAAATACAAAACCAGCACTCCAAAGAATTTTAAGCAATATCCTAGGTAAAGACAATGAGAATGAAAACCCCAGGAAGCCCAGCAGAATGAATCCCTTAGCAACAGTGATTAGACAAGAGAAAGAAATAAAAGGAATAAAGATAGGAAATGAAGAAGTCAATTTGCCATTATTTGCAGACCATATGTTACCCTATATAGAAGACCCCAAGAACTCCACCAGAAGTCTTCTAGACTTAATAACCAAATTCAGTAAAGTAGCTGGATACAAGGTCAACACACAAAAATCAATAGCTTTCCTCTACATG
>NW_004624802.1:12608332-12622929 GCF_000247695.1 Heterocephalus glaber | reverse complement strand
CTGGAGAGCAGATAAAGAAAATGTTGGGTGTTTTATAAAACGGAGTACTACTCAGCCTTAAAGAATGAGAAATTAGAGGCATTTTTAGCTAAATGGATGCACATTGAGGTGATACTCTTAAATGAAATAAATAGGACACACATGTGTAAATATCAAATAGTTTCTCTGGTGTAAGATCCTGAAAGTGTAAATAAGGATCAAAAGGTATAGTAGATAATGTGAAATAGGAAGAAAAGGTCCAAAGGGGAAGGGGAAGTGGGAGAGGTTGGGAAAAGGAAAGAAGGCAATGGAATAAATATAAGAAAAGGAATAAAGGGAAACAAAGTATTTGTAAATAGGGAGGGGTGGAGGTGTTGAAGGGAGGGCAGGAAAATGGGGAAAAAATAAGAACCAAGCTACATTACATAAAGGTACAAATTTCCAATGATATCATTATATTGTATACCTAAAATGTACCAATGAAGTTAATTTTTAAAAAGACAATGCTGAGATTCCGTCTCACCCCAGAAAGAATGGCTAAGATCAAGAAATCAACCAACAACAAATGTTGGCAGGGCTGTGGGGAAAAAGGAACCCTGCTCCACTGTTGGTGTGAGTGCAAAGTGGCACAACCACTGTAGAAATTAGCATAGAGATTCCTAAACAAATTAGGATTAGAGGTCCCATTTGCCCCAGCTATTCCCCTGCTGGGTATCTTCTGAAAAGAATTAAAAGCATTATACTGCAAAAATATAGGACCACCCATGTTTATAGCAATACAATTTGTAATAGCTAAATCTTAGAAATAATCCAAATGCTTATCAACCAAGGAATGGATAAAAAAATATGTAGTTTTTTATACAATAGAATACTACTCTATTTATAGCTAAATGGATGCATCTTGAGACTATACTCCTAAGTGAAATAAATTGCACATACATGCAAATGTTGCACTGTCTCTCTAGTGTGAGAAACTGAGAGGTAAATTATGACAAAAACATATAATAGATAATGTGAAATAGGAAGTGACTGTTAAAAAAGAAAGGGAAACTGTGAAATGGGGAGAGGGAAAAGAGAAAAATGAGAAAAGAAGGAAAAAATGGAAACAAAGCTTTTGTAAATAAGGAGGGGAGGGGGACTGAAGGAAGGGGAGGGGATTAGGAGAAAAAAAGGAATCAAAATATACCATGTACAGATACAAATTTCCTTTGATGAATGTGATCATTATGTATATTTAAATTGTACCAATAAAATTAATTTTTAAAATATAATTGCTAACCCAGATTATGATACACTGCAAAACCATCCTTCAAAATCAAAGGAGAAATAAATATCTTCCATGATCTATATAGACTAGGGAAATTCATGACCACAAACCAGTTTTGCAGAAAATACTTGAGAGAATCTTGTGCACAGACCCAGAAGATAACAACTATGAGACAACAGGAAAGAATAAAGCCCACTAGGAGAGTAGATCAATAGATAAACAATAAAAATGAGTCACCAGAAAAACAAAAATAGGAATTCGTACACATCTTTCAATAATAGTACTTAATGTAAATGGTCTCAGCTTGCCAACTTAAAGGCACAGGTTGGCAGAAATGTTAGGAATATGCTCTAGACTCAATTTGTCAGTGCAGATAATGAAGCACTCAGACACCAAGAAATCTGAACAAGGCAAGCATACCTCTGCAGAACAGCACACAATAATCTGGGTATCCACTTATACATGCATACCCATGTCTATAGCTGTATCCCCCCTATGGGATAGAACTAGTAAAGCAAGCAAAAGGTACAGAAGTGGACATCCTGCTGTTAGAACATTTGTAAAACAATAGTTGATTAATTGTTATTTCTAAAGAGACTTTCTAAGGGGAGGAGGTTTTTAAGCTTCCTCCTTCTGAGTTCATCTAAAGGGCAGGCAGGTGGGTCAAGCAGCAATATTGAGTCTGTCTTGCTAGCTAGGGTCCTTCATTCCCCACTGGTTCTTGTAACTTAATCAAATCTTTGATTCCTGTATTTACTCTTTGATTTTTTTTTAAATCTTTTAAAATCTCATAATTTTGTCTCAACACCATCAGTTTAACTGCACCAACCCTCTGTCTAACATATTTAGTCAGAGCATTTATAATGCAAGGTCTCATGAGCAAAAGCAGAAGTAAGATAACTAGGGGGCCTGTTACAGCAGAAACTAGGGTAGTTAACCATAAGCATAGAAGCAACAGGTTTGGTTTTTTTTAGGGCTACACATAACCCTTTTTGTTTCATGAACAGGAGGTCAAGTCCCCTTTGATTTATAGGACCATCTCAGCTAGAGAATCAACCTGTTTTTTTTAATCTGAAGATCGAGTCTTTCAGGTGACCCAAATCTCTGGCTACTTGGTGGCTTAGGGCTTTAAAATTTGTGTCCTGAAGGATCAGGGAGGAAGTTCCAATAGCTGCTGACCCGGCTATTCCTAATCCCACCAGAATGGGCACTAAAATGGGGGCAGCCTGTTTACTCCTATAGTGTTCTGTGGTTAATCCCAGATGTTCACGGCCCCATTTTTTATTATAATACAAGACTTGTGGAACAACATACATGGTGACACAAAATGAAGTGGCAGATTGGGTAGCCAAGACTGATTTGGGAATGTATTTAGTCAAGTCCTCGGTGTAAGCAAACCAAGCATATCAGGACCAGGTCTCCTGGCTTGAAACCATGGGGCTTGAATGTCGCAAAGGGTTTTGCTCAAGCCTATTGTATTGTAGCCTGGATCTCACTCTGAAGAATCTGTAAGGCTTGAAGAGACATCATCATCATTGGGGTCTCATTCAGGGTGTCATGATGGAACTACTGTTTCAGCCCTGGCTGAATGCCCCGGAGTTCCGAGAGTGACTCCGGGGTTTGGCCCCAGGGCCTCTTTGACTGTCTGTTGATAAATGCAGTCCCGCTCCTCAGTGCTGAACAGGATCTGTAAAAGCTGCTGGCAATCATCCCAGGTTGGCTGATGGGTATGAAAAACAGACTCAAGAAGAGATTAATGCCTGAGGTTTTTCAGAGAAGGGAGGATTTTGATGTTTCCAATTGTAAAAATCACTAGTTGTAAAAGGGACATAAATCAATCCTCCCCTGGGCTCTGTCTGTTTTAAAGGAAAAAGGGAGGAGGAAGACAGGGCTGATGGACCATAGTCCTGTCCTGATTGAGTGCCAAAGGTCGATCGGGACCTGTGGGGCCCCAATTCCCATGACCACATTCCAAATCTTGCAAGCAAAGTGCATAGAATAAATTCTCACCGGGGGCCAACCGACTCCAAAACTGGGCCATTTTAATTGACACAGGGTTCATAATTTGCCTTTAGAAAATTTCATGCCATATTCATCTTCCCTGTCTGTGGGATAAATTTTTTTGAAGTTATTCAAAACACAATCAAGTGGAGTTTCTTCTGTGGACTGTGAGGAACCCATAATTTTAGCCTGTGAAATCGCAAAAGGCACACAGAGCAAGCAGACAGACAACCATAAAAAGACAAAGACAAACTTTGGCCAAGTAAAACCTCTGGGGCTGAATAGATTTGGACCCCACCCAGGGAGTCGCTCTTCTGAGGACTCCGACCCAGTGAGTCTGCTTGCCTTTGCAAAGAGACTCTAGGTAAGGGAACATGTGCCACGTCCAGCTTCCTCCTACCTACCCACAGTGGACTAAGAATCATTTGATTCTTACCTCTAGAGGCTTTCCCAATAAACTCCTGTGGGTTGGTTGATCAGCGATAGGGCCTGACTGAGACCTGCCTACCTGGAGCCCTGGAATACCATCAGGGTGGCCTCTCCTTCTGCAGACTCGTGTCCAGAGGGGCCAAACACTGCCAATCTCCAATTCTGGTCTCTCCTAAAAAGAAACAAATGCTCCAAGATAATAAGCTTTAGAGCAGCTGGCTATCTCACTGGGACCTCCAAGAATGTTGCACCCAGTGAGAAAGAACCAATGAGAGACAGATATTAAATCTTGGAAGTGGCCTGTGCACCCAACAATAAAGGGATAGATAAAGAAATTGTGGTATTTATACACAATGGAGTACTACTAGGCCATAAAGAAGGATAATCTTGAGTCATTTCTATGGAAATGGATGCACCTTAACACCATATTGCTAAGTAAAATAAGTCACACAGAGAGGGTAAATATTGCATGTTTTCTCTTCTATGAAAAAACCCAGTGTAAAAATAATTTAAAGAGAAAAGGAAAAGGTTATAGGAAATGGGGTGGAAAACCTTTTGCTGTTGGGAAGGAGATGTAGGGATAGATGTAGAGGGGAAGAATGGGAAGGTAAGGGGAAGTAAAAAAAGATTAAGATTCAATGTGTACATATATCAATTCCCTACAATGAATATATTTATTGTGTTTTACAAATGTGTGCTAATAAAAAATAAACAATTAAAAAGAACATAAATTTAAAGCATTAGAGTCATAAATCAATGGAAAGAGTTTCCATTTTATTCTACCTATAATGAGAAGCTACTGAGATATTAGTAAAGGAGGAAATTATATCATCTGACTTACCCTTGGAAAAATAGAACATAAGACTGTAATTTTTAAAAATGGATATAAGGTTGTAGAGAGTCTGGATGGGAGACAGTTTGCTATACTTGGATTTTAATAGTAAAGACAGTGAGGGCTGGAGATTTAGCTCAGTGGTTCCGCCACCTGCCTAGCAAGCACAAGGTCCCAAGTTCGATCTCCAGTACCAAAAAAAAAAAAGTGAGAGAGCATTGGTGGTGATTAAATTATTTAGGCAAAACTAATAGGGCTTGCTAAAAATTAAATTTTGGGTGTTAGGAAAAGAAACTAGTATAAATGGACAGCTAGATTTTTTTCTGAACAATTATTTGACAATGGGTCACTTATTGTTCTGTGGAAGCTTGGGAGATGAATAAAAGTTATTTGGGATGAATTTGAGATGCCTCCAAGACATCCAAGGGGATGTACTCAATTATAAATACAAGGAGAATCTGGGGCCAAAGATGGATGGAATCACAGAAGAATCTATTTCTAGAAGGAGAAGGGCTCAAATGTGTCAAATTAAGGTTCTAAGGCCCTGAGTGGGCCATTTGCAGAAGTATCAGTCACCTGCCACTATCTTTACTGGACAAGGAAATGGGTTGGGAAGGTAATAGGGATCTAGCGGCATCAATGATTGAGGTAAAGGTTTGGGCTATTTCTGGCTGTTCCTTCATTCTGCCCCCAAACTTTACCACCATCCACCATTCTCCTTATCCTTCCCAGGTTCCACCCTTAACTCTGTGAATGAGAAACCCACTCAGTCCTCTGCAGTGACATGAGAGAAAAAGATTGACAGAAACCAGGTCCTTTGGCCCATGAACCCCAAGGTAGCCAGACAGGCACTGTCCTCATTAGAATACTAGAAAGCAACCCAAGCATAGAAAACAATGTGACTAAATCATACTCTAAGAATCCACCAGAAGCATCTACAGTTAAGAGAGATCTAAGATTCCATATACAGGAATGAATTTCCTCAGGGGAGAATCTAGATGTGAGGGAGGAAGACCCTCAGGCCTCATGACACCTGTGACTAAAGACATGCCACATGATGGGCAGGCAAATCTATCCAGGAGAGGGAGACAGGCATGAGGAAGGGAGAAAGGACACAGTCTGGCCAGGGCACAAGAGCTTAAGGAGAGAGGAAAGGATGCAGCTGGCATTGGGGACTCACACGGAATTATCTAGGCCATGGCACTACCTCAGCTCAGGGTTACCCAGGGAATCCCCACGAGTCAGGTCCTCCCCAGTCCCCAGGTGATGGAGGCACTATACCAACCAGAGAATTACTGTGGGCACCACAGAGGCTGGGACTTCCAGGAAGGCAGGAGGGGAATAGCAGAGCCTCGCCTATGCCCAGAAGCTGTTGCCCTGGCTGAGTCACCATTTCCAACCCTCACACACTCCCTGGGTAAGTGCCTCACAGTGTTATGCAGCTTTGGCCGAACAGGAAGAGAAGAAGAGCAATGGGCAGATCGTGGCTCACTCAAGGTCTTAGAACCTCTCTGTGTGTAGGAAGCCAGCACCTGTCCCTGGGCATGGGAGAAAGCAGTCCAGAAGAGGATTCCCAAATCCCTACCAGTTAATTTGCACAGGTATGAGTCCAATGCCAGCAGCCTTACTGAGCAGGGAAAAGGGCTGGGAAGGAGATAGAGAATGGTGGACAATGTCTGAAAGATAAAATTGCACATAATAGAGCAAGACGTGTGTATAAACCCAGACTATGCCAACTATGCAAACCTTTCATGTGCAGGATGAGTAGATTTGCCAGGGTCAGGGAGGTATGCCATGTGGTAAGTGTGGTAATTGTGTGATATTCGTATTTGCAATGTGTCTAAGAAGATGGAGGGAGTGGGTGAGACAGTGGGTAATGCATGCAGGTCTGTGGGTTTGGATATGGTATGTTAATCAGGCAGTCACCGTAGCCTCCATACTTGCTTACAGTCAGTGTCTCTCAGGGTCCTGTTAATATTCCCCATCTCAGAGCCCAGAGACAGAGCTGTGTGCAGTCTCCTTGCTATTCTATACCCTTCCCAACACACACACACACACACACACACACACACACACACTGTATACACAGCTTCTATTAATACTTTAAGGAAAAAAAAACAAAGGTGAGCTATCCGGTCATGCTCCCAGACCTACTGACTCCATGAAGAGTATCCTCACTTTGTTTTTCACAGCTCCTACTTGGCTGCAGTATCCCAGTTTCCTTGTACCCAAGATGCTAAGCCTACCCCTCCAGAGTTGCTTTCTACTCCATTCACTCTCTAAGGTCCTCACCTCTTGCATTCAGGAATCACAGAAGGGACCAATCATCCAACCAGCCAGCCACACCTCTACCAATTAACCACAGCTTATCTGTCGTTCCATCTACATATCTATTAACTGATCAATTTATCCATCTATCTGTCTTACAAAGGCTTATTGAAAGTACAGGGATTGTTTTCTGCCTTAAAAAGAGTCATAGAGAAGTAGAAATGGGGAGTTATTGAATGAGTACACTACATGTTTTAGTTCTGCAACATGAAAACATTCTGGAGATCTGTCTCACAGTGTGTGTACCTAACACTACTGAATTGTATATATTAAAATTATAAGCTTTATATGTTTTTACCATAATTAAAAATAAAATTCTGAAAGTAGAGGAGGGACTATTAGAGAAGGGAAAGGGGCCATTAAAGAAGGAGATGGTGGGAAGGAAAAAAAGAGGATAGAAGGGAGAGTGGACAGCATGATATATGCATGTAGGGAAATGTCACAGTGAAATCCATTAATTTGTACAATTAATGTACATTAATAATTATAATTTTAAAATCTACAAGCAAGAGTGAAAATGGTCAATTAATTATGATAAATATATTTATGTTTATTGTGCATGTAGAAATTTACTTCATATTAGAATAAATCAATAAACAATATAAATTTTTTAATGGCTGAATATGGTTGCATATGTCTAAACCTAGCATTCTAGGAGACTGAGGCAGGAGGATTGAAAGTTCAAGCCCACCCTGGGCAATGTAGAGACTTAGCAAGACCCTATCTCAAAATTTAAAAAACAAAAAGAAAAGCAAAAGGATGGGAATGCAGTTCAATGTGAAGGTCTTGGATTCAATCTCCAGTGCCAAAAAAAATAATCCTCATACCGTCTGTGACCCAACAGGGAGTTATTCTCAGTCTTCTCTGTTGCTCTGTGGGAAGCTTTGAAAAGGATAATAATGGCTTCAGTGCCAGTGTCTCTGTGAAGACTTTTTTTCCATTGTAGAACATTTAGGAAATAAGAGATGTTGAAGAAGGAAATTAACAGAGTCAAAGCAGGAACAGAGAAGAGGAAAACTGAGATCAGGGAGGGAATGAGCAAAGAACACAGGCAAGCTTGCCTCTCAACACCTATAGATGATATCTTGAAGTCAAATGTAATCAGAGGACCCAGAGTGAAGAGAAGCTCACAGTGTGGCAAAGGTGAGGTAAGTGTGGAGGGAGAGGCCTCAGAGAGGACAGGCAGGATCCAGAGGAAGCCCAGCTTTACTCATGGAAGGAAAACTGAGATGCTACTCATGCATCCACTCAAGGAACCCAAAACATCCATAATGTGGCAAGACCTATAATAATGTCCATACTCTAGCCAATAATTATACTCCTAGAATTTAAATTAAGGAAATATGTTGACAAAACCAAGTGAAGACGTGCACATTGTTTGCATTATCTACAATATGAAAACTATGGAGCAGCTTAAATCACAATAATATGACAAGTGCTTGTTAAATGTTAATGGGAAATTTAATGGATTACTACAAGAAACTTTTTTTAAAATGATCATTCAGAATACCATGTGGTTTCATGGCAAAAGTTTACAGCAAACATTACAAAAAGATAGGGAGAAGACCAAATACTACACAAGCTAGTATTATACTTGTGTAGAATGGGTTTTCAGTGAGACAAATACTTCAAGGCATTACAATAAAGAAAACAATTTACTAAGATGATAGAATCATGAATGACTTTATTCCAAATATTTCTTAAGTATTGTGAATTGAAAAAATAATCTCTAAAAATTTGCAAACAGCAGATCTTTTCCATGTTATCTAAGTGATGTGGCCATGTGAAGGATTATTGACAAATGGCTTCAGACATTCCAAACTCACTAGTTCATCTCCCAAAAGTATAGAGTTAGGCTATTGGCTTCACTGGAGATATAGGAGGTTGAAACCTCAGGCTTAAAGATAAAATTCTGCTTCTGCTACTCACTATCTGATCTGCAAAGAAACTCTTGCAGCTCTGGTTCCTTTCCTGCAGTGACAAAAATAATAATTATCACTAGTGTTGTTAGAGATATAAAGGTTAATTGAGATACTGCACAATTCCCAGCACACAGCAATCTCTAAATGTAAACTAGAGTAAATGGTTTTAGGCAAGAAAATATGGTGAGAGAACAGAGTGAAGGTGGGATAAAAGTCTGGTCTATGAGCAATGTGCAGAATGTTTGAAATTCTCTTCCCTAAATATACACAGGGATGGACTAACCCCAAGTGTGGGGTGAATGTGAGTGGTCAAAATTTGGCAAATCCTGGGACCCAGGGCTTCTGAAAGGGTTGAGTTTCCTATCTTTATCTAAATTGTTGCCTGACTTTAGGCAAATCATTTAATCTTTGTTCATCAGTTTCCCTGTCTTTATAACTGGCTTTTATTAATTGATTCACCTTATAAATACTTACAGAAGACTCAGCATGGCCTAGTACCATGCTAGTTTTTGTGCTAATTGAACTTATCTCTAAGACACTAGTTAATGTAGCGGTTAAGTGTACAAACTCCCACATTACACCTGGGTTGGAGCCCAAACTCTCACCAGGTGTTTGACTTGGAAAAATTTACTTATACTGTCTGGGCTTCCATTTCCTTATCTGTAAAGTGGAGAAACTAATGATTTCTATGTCTCATTTGATTGTGAAGATCCAATGGTTTAAAGAGTGTTAAATCCTTATCACAGTGCCTGGCAAGGACCAGGAACTTAGGAAACATTAGCAGTTGCCCAAACAGACAACTCTGCTCCCACCTCCCATTTTGCCCTGCATGATCTTACAGTGGAGACTTTATGCTGAGAAGTGCTGGAGCAGAAGCACATGCAGTGTCTCGTAGGGGTATAGATAAATGTAACTTCTTCAAATATTGGGAGAGCGTTCTGATGCAAGAGGAGTTAGAAATTCTATGAACTACTACACATTGAGCCAAGACCAATAAAATGGAGACTTTTCAACAGGGAGAGGAAGCCAAAGCTAAAAGGGGTTACTTCAGTAGGTGATGAGTGCCCTTGCCACTGCAGCTTTGAAACAGACACTGTATAGCATCCTTTCCAAATGCTGTAGATAAACTGTGAGCACTGTGACATGGAAATATGTGGCCTAAATGTCACTAAATGACACTTCTAATCCTGAATTCCATGGATAATTATTTCTGAGCATGAGATGCAAGAGCACCAAAAACTACTATGAGGCAGTGGAACTTGAGCTGAGACCCAAAGAATAAGTGAGATTTTAATAGAAAGAGGGAGGTCTGAGAGAACATGGTGTGCTGGGACAGTGCAGCTAGTGTGGTCAATCACAAGGGTCTAGTTAAGAGGAGAAGAAAGGAATGGGGCAGGTGCCATACTCCCAAAGCATGATGTAACTGGGCAGTCTTATCACAAATAGTCATGTCACTGTGTGACATTCTAAACTTTCAGCTCTCCTGTGACCACTAGACACCAGCCTAGGACCATCCCTCATGTACTCTGATTTGTTTGGGGCTCCTCTTTCAGTTTGGAAAGTACAAAGTGGTCAAGACTATAGTAGCTATTCCAATCCCTCCTTCTGAAGAAAGACCCAAAGTACAGAGTTGTGTTCTTTCCACATGGCATGAGACCTCAGACACAGGACCCCAGCATGGGAAACAGTGGGAAATGAATGGGATTTGGAGTTAAGAGATTTAGGTTCAAGTCCCAGTCCTGTCCCTCTTTGGGTATTAGCTCAGGCAAGTTGTTTAATCTCTCTGAGACCCCTCACTCATTCATAAAGAGAAAATAATAATTCTCACTTGACTTTGAGAGGGACTATATGGAAAATGCTTTACAGAATTACAGAAATGCTGGTTGTTTCTAAATAACTTCTTTTTCTCCCCTGTGCCATAGCTTCTGGTCTGGAAAGATGCCTGAGAAAAATGACACTGTGCTGACTGAATTCCTCCTTCTGGGATTCTCTGACCTCAAGTCCTTTCAGGGGCCACTGTTCTGGGTGGTGCTTCTGGTCTACCTGGTCACCTTGCTGGGTAACTCCCTGATCATCATCCTCACACAGGCCATATTGCATTCCCCCATGTACTTCTTCCTGCGCCACCTCTCCATGGTGGAGATCCTCTACACCACCACCATTGTTCCCAGGACCCTAGCAGACCTGGCTTTGCCATACCCCAGGGCAATATCCTTCCAGAGCTGTGTAGCCCAAATGTATGTCTTCATTGTCCTGGGCATCTCAGAGTGCTGTTTGCTCACAGCCATGGCCTATGACCGGTATGCGGCCATCTGCCGGCCCCTACATTACTCCACTCTCATGAGTAAACAAGCATGCATGGCCATGGTGGCCACCTCCTGGCTCATGGGCATCATCACAGCCACCACCCATTCCTCTCTCATCTTCACTCTGCCTTACCCCAACCACCCAGTCATCCCACACTTCCTCTGTGACATCCTGCCAGTATTGAGGTTGGCAAGTGCTGGAAAGCACAGGAGTGAAATCTCCGTGATGACAGCCACTGTGGTCTTTATAATGATCCCCTTCTCACTGATTGTTACCTCCTATGCCCGTATTCTGGGTGCCATCCTGGCTATGGCTTCAACCCAGAGCCGCCGAAAGGTCTTCTCTACCTGCTCCTCCCACCTGCTTGTGGTCTCCCTCTTCTTTGGAACAGCCACTATCACCTACATCCAGCCCCAAGCAGGCTCCTCTGTCATCAGAGATAGAATCCTCAGTCTCTTCTACACAGTCATCACACCCATGTTGAATCCCATCATCTATACCCTTCGAAACAAAGAGGTGACAGAATCTTTGCAACACATGATGAAGAGACAGGTCCCTTCACTCTGAAGGGACTCAAGGGATGCTTACTCTTTCACTGACTGCTCATTCCTCATCCTCCCAGTCATCAGATGCTGTACTTTGATATTAGCCTAGCACAAACCATGAAACAAATAATGCCTCAAGGTAGAGGCTGCTGGAGAGAAAGAGAGAGAGAGAATAGTCCACACTCACTGTCAGAGCATGAGTTATTAGCATAAAGTAGAACAGAAGATTTTTCTGCCTTGAAGAAAAATACTTAGCGTCCTCAAGATTTCTCTGGATGCCTGGGTAAAGGAACTGCCAAAATACACCAGTTTCCAAAGGTCTATGGACTTGATACTCAACTAAAAAGCCACCCAGAGGCCATGGAGGAGTCTGCCTGGCCCTCTGGTTGCCTTTTCTTCCACATATGTGTCTTAATCTAATTGGGGGTACATTTGTCATACTTTAGACTTCAGGAGAAGTGTTCTAGACATTAGATTCACTCCTAAGAAAGATACCAGCACAAAGTGAAAGGTGGTTAGATTGTATCAAAAATAGGGGTTAAATATCAAGAAAAACTTTGATCCTATGACATATTCCAAAAAACACACTGGAGGCATGTACACCAGATACCTTCTGTGAGGGAGCTAGCTGGTCAAGGATTCCAGATATCCACTGGCCTAAAAGGCAAGATCCAGAGCTAAACCCATAAGGAGGCAGAAGTGAGGATTGTGACAATAAAGCACTCTTCAGGATAGGGTACTGGTGCAACTGCCTTGGTGCCTCCCAGCAGGCTACAAATGGAGGTTCCTGCTGCCATTTCCCTGAGTCTCCTTCCTAATGAGAAAACAGGAAAAGACTGATGTGAAAAAACAGACCATTTCAGGTAATGCCTCCCTGGCTCCCCAGCCATTCACACACCTACCTTCACCACCTCCATGTTCTCCACACATTAGCCTTCAGTAGTTATGGCTTTCAGTGAAGAATCACAACTGCCAGCACTTCATCAATGACTTGAGCTGCCCAGGAAGCAATGAGAGTCCAGTCTTCTCTCACACCACCTTCTAATCTTTGAACTGTCCTTATCCTGCAAAGACATGCCTCCTCTGAGAAGAACTTGTTCACACAGGAATTAGTGTTTTCCTCTGCAGCTAGCCATACTTTGCCCCTCTTCTCAGCTCATGTCCCACAGAATTCCCCACATCCAGGCAGACTTCTGTGCCTTTTCACAAGGTGTTCTAACAGAAATTTCCACACACATTTCATCCAATATGTCCACCTGGCAAACTGCTATTCATCCTTTAAGATTCAACTGAAGGATCTCCATGAAATTTGTTACCTGAAATACATTTAATTATTCCTCTCTTTATGCTACTGCCATTGTAAACCTTTTTACAATGAATTATTACTATTTTTTCATATTTTTTCATCTACTTCTAAGCTGTTAGTAATCTGAACAGAGGAAAAGAGGACTCATTCCTTGTCAGTCCCCAACTAGCTTGATGAATGTGATTGAATGAATCACTCAGGAATGATAATGCTCATATAGTCATTTGATAAATTTGAAAAAGTTATACAAAATTCTGTTTATTAAACTACTTAAATTTCATGTTCTAACTGACTCCCAGAGATGTTCAAAAATGCCAGTTCATTCTGAGACCAACAAAATTATTAAGCCTGCTCGCCTTGAAATATTTCTCATGACTCCTCTTCCTAGCTTCCCCAACCCTTGATTTCTGACACTATCTATAAGTGGTGACAACCTGTCTGGCTGAACAACAGAATGTCCTCAGCCTCACTGGGCCATCAGCTTTATTCCCTACAATTTCACCAGCTCCCAGACTAGGGGAGGCCCTGAGGCCTCCCTACCGAGGACCTGGAGAACAGACACTGAATATTCATTATGACCACTCAGAATTTGACCCTCTTTCAGTGTTTCCTAAATTCTCCTACTTTAGAAGGAATGGGAAGAGAAAGACTGACTCCCACTTTAGTCCTAAGAATGCTTTCCAGGCTCCCAGGCATGTGATCTCCATCCAAAAAATCAGATGCTCCCATGCCTAAATAGGACTGAGTAGGTGGTACCCACAAGTGGCAAGAAGCTGCAGGCAGTCCCTCTCAGGCAGCAGCAAAGATGACTGCAAGGGCAGTTGTCAGCCTAGAACCAGCATCTGGGCAAAATCTAGCAAGAATGATTTCCTCAACTGACCAGGTTGTGTTTGGTAATTAAACCTAGAAGCTCAGCCTCTGGCATGATCTCCAGCCCTCCCCACATCTCTGTGTACTGCTCTTGGTTAATCAATTGTTTTTGTGAATCATAATAGAGGGAATCAAGAATTTTTGACTGATATCATAGGTGTGGGGAAAGAAAGTATCACCGGAAAACTTTAACCTTTGGTACTAGGGACGAAGTTGCATTGGAGAAAACTCTCTGCTTTGAGAGATTAGCTACAGGGAATTTGGGATTATATAACATTTTCAGGATCCATCCTGCCACTCCCAGCACAGAGGAAATGTCTTTTGGGCCACCTTCTGTCCTGCCACTCCCAGCCCAGAGGTAGGGGCTTCTGAGCTCCTGTCCCACTGCTCCTGGTCCAGAGGAAGGGGCTTCCTAGGCACCATCCCTCCCACCACTCCCAGCCCAGAGAAAAGGGCTTTTGGGCCACCTTCTGTACTGCCGCTCCCAGCCCAGAGGAAGGGGCTTCCAGACCACCATCCCTAAAGCCACTCCCAGCCCCTGTCCCACCTCTCCCAGCTCAGAAGAGGTGAGCAGTGTGGGTGCCAAGAGAATCACCCTGCACAACCAGGTGAAATGAGAAAACACATAATTAGGTATCAAAACCAGACTTCCAGGTCACCTACAGCAACCCCAAAGGGAAATGAGATGGAACACTCTGATACTCAACAACCTGGATCCACTGAACTGGCAACAAAAGGGGATCTGGAAAAAATGAAATCAGAAATAATTTCTCAGATAAGAGGAGAAATTGTGCCCCTAGTGCAAGACATG
>NW_004624802.1:12582378-12599180 GCF_000247695.1 Heterocephalus glaber | reverse complement strand
GTTTCTGGAATCTTAGCAATTATATGCCTATGTGTAGATATTTTTTGATCAAGGCTATTTGGAGTCCTATATGCCTCACTTATCTTATTGATCACTTTCAATCTATGGGACCCACCAGCATGCCAGATTGCACTATTTGGGAATCTGGAGTTTAATACATTCACTCAGAAAGTCTTATGCCTACCTGTGTTCCAGGAATTTGATTACAAGAAAAACAAAACAAAATCTAATGGGCAAGACAAGCCAATTAACAGCCAACTCCAGTTTTACAATACTTTATGTAAGGTGCACAAAAGATAATAGCAGGACAGTATATCAAGAAGCACAAAGGAGAAGCCCCTAAACCAAGCTGAGTGAGATGAGAAGACTCTAAGGAGGACAGGCAAGCTTAGCTGAAATCTAAATACTGATAATAATAAAAGAAAGAAGAAAGAAAATGTTAATAAATCTAAACACATTAATATTTCAAGTTTAAACATTCAATAATTCATAAATCAATTAGTACAAAACTAATTTTTAGTACTCCACTGAGTAGGGCACAAGAGGAAACTAATAAAATGTTCAGTAAAGCATAGTTGATTCTTCAGAGTGGCAAGTCCTAGTAAGACCAGGCTAAACTTTTGGATTTCTAGTTAAAGTGCTAGCACCACTCAATTTAATGTCTTCCCAAATAATTTCTTTGGCAAACAGGAATAGAATATGACAAGGTCCATAGGTGAGCAAAGCACAGCATACTTCAGGAACTTCAAACATTTGAAACAATAAAGTATATGAACAATAAGGAAAGTGATATAAGGAGGAAGACATGTATAGTACCCAAATCTGATGTGGCTTAAAAAGATCCAAACAACCATGAGTAAAAGTCCATTTTCCATTGCTATAACAAAATACCAGAGCCTTGAAAACTTACAAAGGAAAGTTGTTTATTTAGCCCACAGTTTTAGAGCCTGAAACTTCAAGATCAGGCAGCCTCATCAATTAGGCCTACAGCAAGGTTGCCTATAGTGAGAAGAAATAATGGGAGATTGTATCAAGGCAGGAGGATGTGTGAAAGGGAGAGATCACTAGGAGAGATGGGAAGACACAGAAGAGGGAGGGACCAGTCTTGTTCTTTATAATAATCCTTTCAGGAGAACTAACTCAGGACCCACAAGTGCTACTTCAGCCCCTTCCATGGACAGCACTCCCAACAAACTAATGACTTTGAAATGGGCACCACTTTACCAACTTGAACACACTTAGGACTAAACACCTAAAAGAAAAACCACTGGACACCATACTCAAACCATGTCACCATGCATCTTTCCCTATGTGTTTTTGACCAATGAGGAAATAGACACTACCGTTAGACAGGAAGTAAAACATCAGCTTTATTGCTAATAAAGCTGAATTGGAGGATGTGGCTTGAGCCTAATGTCAAAATGAGCTTCCTACTCCCTGCATATACCCACTAGCCCACAAGTACAAACAGAAGATCTATACAGATCACTAAAAGTAGGGGTTCACCTTATGAGGGAGGAAAGCATACATGCAAGTAAAGGCAGGCCAGGCTGAAAAAAAAAGGCCAAAGACAAACACATCCTGTGGACAGTATCATCAGTAAGTTAAGGGGCTAGCCTACAAGAAAGAAAGCACCAAAGGGCTAGAGAGAAAAGCCACAGGGAAGTATCTCTACCCTTGTTTCCACCTGAGAGTGGAAAAAAAGACCCTCTCACCTTGTGAAAAACCTTAGGATAAGGATAATTAAGAATGTTCACACCTATACCAGTTCAGATGATGAAGGAAGTTGTGGATCACACATTAACCTGGCTGCTCATCCTGAGTGACAAGATCAGACTTGAGTTTCTAAAAAATAGTTCTGACTGTTGTAGGGAGAATAGATAAGAGAGGCACCAAAAAAAAAAAAAAAAGACACAGAGACCTCAAACAACCTTCCTTGGCTAACACAGCTGGGAAGTAGCTCTGTGTCACCAGGCATCTTGTTCATCTCTCAGGACAGGCTTTGTCTCTTGTGCTGATGAGATTATGCTGATGCATTCATTCCAGAGAGTAGGAGATAAATCCTATGAAATGTAGGGGCCTGTACCTCAGAGAAGGTTTCCTAGGCAGGTCAAGCTATCTCCTCAGATGATACATACAGTTGCCTCACCTTGTTCTCCATACTTAATAAAAAGAAATTCTGTGATTCTCAAAGTTGGAAGTTACATAATCCCATTGGGATCTGCTGCTTTAACCCATTTATCACTATTTTAAAAAGCAGAATGATGTAAGGCTCTCTAGCTTCTTGAAGTTGCAGTTGTGCCCTCTAATCCTTCTCATCTACCCAGCCAACTGGGAGATGCTCAATATCAGTGCCATAGGAGCCTGTGGTAAATCCAAGAGGTCAATCATGAATTTAAGAGCCAATCTTCCCATTCTGGGCAAAGAAATCACATCTCTTAGTGAATCTGCTCTTAGGTTGTGTGTAACTGACCTTTATTTAACCATGGCAAAATACCTAAGGCACTAACAAATAAAGATATGCATTGTTTCTATTATAGTTTTAATAGGTCTTCCACTACCTCAGCAGCTATTATGTATAGTAGCTGCCCTCTATCATGCCTTGCCCCCTCCCCTGTGTGACATCATGCCAAGATGGTAGCTCCCACCAAAAAATAAACCCTTCTTCCCAGCATGCCCCTGTTCCCACCTAGAAAGTAACCTAATACTCACTCACCTCCTACCACCTAGTGACATCACTGGCTCCTCCATTCCCTAGTCACTACCTCACTCAACCCCACCTCAGCCCCTACAAACCCCACCCCAGTCTCTATAAAAGACTCTCCCTGCCCCAGCCATATTGCTTTTGTCTCTCCTTTGTTCAGAGATAGCCTGGCAGATCTATTCCCCTAATAAAGGCTTGTTGTGGCCTGGTCTGTTCTTGGTTTTCGGCCCTTTTACCTGACAAGTTTTTTAATTTCAACTCCAAGATCAGCTTGTCCTCCTGGTGTGAGGGTCTGCTGAGGACACTGTTGAAGTATTCAGTCAGTGACATCTCAAGTTAGGAAGCTGAGTCTCAGGAAAGGGACTCACAATCCCTTCAAGCGCGTTTCTCCAATGACCTCCTACCCACAGCATTTATTAATATAATGAGTCTGGGGAAGAATTCTTTTTTATGGACATTTGGGGGCCACTTATCCAAAACACAGCAAGCTGCATGTAGGAACATCTGTGCACTGAACACTGACCTCTGGCCCACAGGTGAATATGGACAATTGTCCAGAACAACACAAACTAGATGTAATTTGATCCACTAGCCCAATGTTATTTGTACCCAATGATGACACATCATCAACAGTAAGGAGTGGAAAATTTAGCTGGGCCCCAAGCATGTTCTACAGACACAAAGAAATTACATTCATCTCCTTCCCTAGCAAACCACCCGAGTTCATTCTTACTGGCCCTGTAACTAGAACATCATAGTGGCAGGAAAGGATCCTGTGAATGAATTTACCAATAGGAGCTTCCCCCAGTGAGCCAACAAAGTCACACCAACTGTGGAGAACCCAACTTGGCATTGACTTTGCTCTCATAATTAACAGTCTTGAGGGACACAAAACCTATCAATTTCTACAGGGGCCAATAGGGCAAACTTACTGGCTTCCCTGAACTCTGAGGGCAAGACTTCAGTCTGTAACCCTAGCTAGTCCTAGTGGATTCCTGTGTGGAGACTGAGTCAGGTGAATGTGCTGAAAAGAAGTGAAGGGAACGTAAGAGTTCACATTGGTAATAAAAGGACTGAATTCCTTGGTTCAACACAACCAGCACACTAGACCATCAGAGATGTCTCCAGTAGCAAGTTCTGGCTGTACAGTAGCACCCTCAACAGACACTTCTATGGTTGTCACTATGGCCTCTCAACTGTCCTTGGTTGCCAGCATTTTCTAAGACTTGTTCTCCATGTCTTTCACCTCCATGAGTTTCCAGATTCAGTTTTTATCCTGCTTTTCTAATCTCCCACTTGCCTTCCCTCTCATGATCACTGGGAAATGGCTCATATAATGGTTTCCAACTTGTCCTCTTCCACCATTACACCAGGATTATTGCTTTTCCAAATCCCACACACAGCTCTCTCCTAACCTCTCTTCAATGTGGCATATTTCAGGTGTTCCAGAAATTTTGGGGGAATTTTTTTTTTTATACCAGGGATCAAACTGATATCCCTGTGCTTGTGAGGCAGGCGCTGAGCTAAACCCCCAGCCCAAAGGGAATTTTTTTAAATGAAGAAAGTTTAAAGTTTTTAAGACATCTGAAAACCTTAATAAAGGGTATTATTCAAAGTATAGAAATACAAACAGTACTATTACCAAATGTAGAAGTAACTGAAATAGATTACTTAGCAAGTTACTATTAACTATGCACTGTGTCAAGCAATTTTCTTTTATCTGTGTATCAATTTTCTTACATCTATTTCACAAGCATTTCTTAAACATTTACAGTGTCCCAGGCACTATTCTAGGCACCTAGAATACACTAGTGAAAGAGACAGGCAGCATCCCTGAATTTACGGAAGCTATGTTTTAGCAAAGGGGGAAAAATCATAAAGAAATAAAGAACTTAATGTCAAGTCACGCGTATAATTCTGTGGCAAAGAATGACAAGGGAAGGCTACCTTTAATATTCACTACAAACCTGTGAAACACAAAAATTGTTGTAACTGTACTTTGAGATAAGAATGAGTTATTCTTTGTAGGGAACAGGGGAAGGGGACGTTACGAGAACCTCTGCAGTAAGTCCTAGTCTCCTGTGAGCCACGGCAGCACACAGCGAATAACAGGAAAGGTAGACAAATGAGAAGCTGAGCTTTGGGTCTGATCAGTGCTGCTCTGGGCAGCAAAGTCAAAAGCCCCCCTAGCTTGCAGCACCTTTTATTCAGTACATGGGGAAACAGATGTAACAAGTGAAAATGCAGAGTTCAGTACTTTACATTGGGATAAACAAGGTGTAACAAAAGACTGGGGGGCAGTGGAAATCTAGGAACAATGAGGAACTATGCAGATGAAGATTTGGTTCCTCCCTGGTGTCTCCCGCAGGTGTGGTCTCGTCCTGGAGCATTACAGCATCGTGGGATCACTAAGGTCTCAGTTGTAACCAGAGGCCAAAATGCAATTATGTCTGGAATGTCGTGGCTGGCCTGTAGGTAGGAGAACTAGACCTACTCAGATGATTTTTCCCTAGAATTATGTAGCTTTGCTCCCAACAATTCTTTAAATCAAAAATGCCCCCAAAGCCTCATGCATTTTGAAGTTGAATGGATTAGGAAGGCATGATAGCTGATGTACTGTTAGATGTGGGGTCTTCTCTAAGAGGTGGGTCACTGTGGATGTGACCTGCTATGGTATATCTCCTTTCCTGGTTCCTCCCTTTACTTTCTGTTTCCTGCCTGTCATGATGTGAGC
This sequence comes from Heterocephalus glaber, assembly GCF_000247695.1. The sequence continues at coordinate 12,593,742 of NW_004624802.1, read as the reverse complement.
AGCTTTCCTATCCCCAAACCTTTCCACTATGCCTCTGACCATGCAAAAACTGAACTAAAACATGAGCCAAACTTAGCCTCATCTCTTTCAAGTTGCAGGTGTCAAGTATTGTGTCCCAGCAATGAGACAAGTGACTAAGACAGATAGGCCATGCTTACAGATTCTAGCAATGGGGCTTCAGCCATACAAAGGACTCACATCAAAGGAAACTAAGATATTTCACAGGAGCTATCTTTCCTCTAAAGAGGAGGTGATCAGATCATTCCATTCAGACTCTGGCCTCTAACTGCAGTCCCATCATTGCTCAACGAACACCTGGTTATCAAATAAAAATACAGGACACCTGGTTACATTTGGATTTCTCATAAACAGTGGTGGGGTTTGATTTGTTTTGTTTTGTCTTGTCTTTTAGTGTATTTCCCAAATATTTTGAGACGCATGTTATACCAATGCCTTACTTGTTATTTATTTCACTATGTCATGAGAGAAGGGTGAAGCTACCTAGGGCTGAGCCAGTCCAGTTCCCTCAAGTCCTCCTCATTTTACCCCCAAGCTCACTTCTAAACAAAGAAGAAATACAGTGGGGTCTCTCTCTTTGTCTTCTTTAGACACCAATACTATCAGAAAGGGCTTCTTTGGATCTAATTTTGATACCTGATGGTCTATTTCCAGGCCAAACGCATCTCACCATGCCCTTGATAAGCAGTGGAAAGGCAACTTCATGTCCTTACCATCACAACCACTGCCTACTAAGAATATTAAATATCTATACTTTCCTGATCCTTCTCTTTCTGGGCCTTCTAATCCCAGTGCATTTCTGACTATTACTCTAAATATTTCAAAATATTTTGGCTTAACAATTCCAATTCCATAACTGTATACTAAGGGAAGCAGAAAACAAATACACAAATATGTAAGGGTAATAAAATTTCTCTCAGAAATATTTGTAACAAAATAAATATAATTCCAATAATAGGAGATTTATTAAAATTATAGTACATTCACATAGTACGATACTATATCAATATTAATACCATGTTTAGAAGTCTTCTGATAATGTACAATATTAAATACAGTTTAATAAAGCAGAAAATACCTATTATGAACAATTTAGAAAATATACTCTCATTTTTAGTTTTTATAAATATGCATATAAAGGCAGACACAGAAAATAACCTGAAGGTCATTCCTAACATCAAAATGTTAGCAGTTACTTTCTTCTGGATGGAGAATTCTCTGAAATTAACAGTGTTACTGCTGTAAACTGGAAAGAAATTCAATGATATTTTAAAACATTCATTATTATGCCTTGAGAGGGATTTCCCTCCTTGCGTTGTTCCACCTTGTGGAATAAAGATGAAAAGGAGTTCATGAACAAGCAAAACCTGGCTTCCCGAGAAAAGGAATACAGGCACTGTATCTGCTGGCCAGCACATTAAGGTGCACTCCCAGGACAAAAAGTGCAGTTTGTTGTTTCAAGAAACAAAAGTGACAATTTGAAAGTCTAAGCACCAGATCAGACCTTCTGATAAAGAGGAATATAAACTTCTACCATAGAATCAGAAGGAAAATAAAGATCAAGGCATTCAATGGTGTAGGAGAAGTGATGAGAAATGAACACCACGACATCAGGGATCCCAGAGAAAGACTGGAGCTAGGAAGGAAATAACTGACAGATGGCACCCCACCTAAAGCAGCACAAGCAAGACTCGGGGACTGAACTTGCAAAGCCAAGCCAGCCACACTTAGGGTTTGTTTATTCTCTGTTACCCCAGGTATCGATGCTGGAAGTCCAGATGGAATAAAGGAGCTTTTGTAGCAGAAGGAGTGATTGATGTCAGAAAGAAGCTTGTGATGCGAAGTCTGTGGAAAAAGGAGAAAGAAGGATGATATCATAAAAATTATAACCCAGAAAGGTACTTGAGCCTTGGGGAAGACCAAGAATTGTACAAGACTGTCACAGTTGCCTTCCCTCCTCAACTTCCTTCAGCTTCAAGTATGTGTTTGCCCAGCTCTGCACCTGCAAAGCCAGGTCAGGCTATAAGCACAGCCTACAAGTGCAGCTCTGAGCAGCATGTCTGTGCCTTGGAGCCTTGCTCCACTCACACTAACCCAGAGCAGGCCAGACCCTGTGGACTGCAGGTCCAAGCTTCCCCATCCTCCTTGAAAATGGATACAGGACGGGCCCTTAGCTCCAAGAAATTGGGAGGGGAATGGGATGTCAAGGGCTCCAGAGGTACCTATCCATGAGCCTTTTCATGGCCCCTGTGACCTCCTTGTTCCTCAGAGTGTAGACAAAAGGGTTAAACATAGGAGTGACAACTGTGTAGAAGACGCCAATGACCTGGTCCGTGTCTGGAGAGGAGCCTGCATCAGGTCTCAGATAAGCCACAGTTGCAGTCCCAAAAAAGAGAATGACCACAAAAAGATGGGAGGAGCAGGTAGAGAAGAGCTTTCGACGACCCTGGGATGTTGCCACTCCAAGGATGGTGGCAAGAATACAGGCATAGGAGGCCATGATCAGCAAGAAGGGGGTTAGGACAAAGAATATTGTGACAGCTAGGTTACCAACTTCACCCTTGAAAGTGCTCCCAGTAGCGAGCCTCAGCACAGGCATGACGTCACACATGTAGTGGTAGATGGTGTTGGCACCATGGAAGGGCAAGGTGAAGATGCAGATGGAGTGAGTGGTGCCAGTGATGAGGCCCATGAGATAAGAAGCCCTCACCATGCAGTTACATGCTCCCTGGTTCATCAGGGTGGTATAATGCAGTGGCCGGCAGATGGCAGCATAGCGGTCATAGGCCATGGCAGTGAGCAAGCAGCACTCTGTGACCCCAAAGAAGGAAAAGAAATACATCTGGGTGAAGCAGCTGGCAAGTGGGATGGCGGGATGGGTGGACATGAGATCACCCAGCATCCTGGGCACGATGGTGGTGGTGTAGAGGATCTCCACCAGGGAGAAGTGGCGAAGGAAGAAGTACATGGGGGAGTGGAGGACAGGGTCAGCCAGTGTGAGGATGATGATCAGAGAGTTGCCCAGCAAGGTGACCATGTAGATGCAGAGCACCCCCCAGAACAGAAGTCCTTGGAAGGAAGGAAAACCTGAGAACCCCAACAGAATAAACTCTGTCACTGCTGTAACATTGTCACTGAGCATATCCCCAAAATCAGACAGGAAGTATCCAGAAAGACTTTGATGCACTAATGAAAGGCAGCCAGGCAAAGAAAAGGGCTATGGTACAAACATGGGAAAGTCCACAGGAACATCCCAGCTCTCGGGACAAGGATAGGTGAACACTTGGCCTGCTGATGACTTTTTCCTAGAAAAATGTCTCAGAGCAGATGGAAGACAAACTGGAGAAGTTGAGGGAAAGTGGCAGATCTTCGAGGCCAAGTACTTGATGATCAGCAAAATAGATTTTCCACTCATGCAGAAACTTGAAGCAAACAGCTGAGAGTGGAAGAACAGCTTGCCTTGAAGAATGCTTTAGAATTTGAGCAGAAAATGAGGGTCAGACCAAGTAAGAAATGCTGGCAGAATGAGACAGGAGGAAAAGTGGATCCACCATGAGTGAGGAAAGGAAAGGGAGTGATAGAGCAACAGAACAGGCTCAAAGAACACAGTGAGAGGCCCTGTGAAGATTTACCTGCAAAGAGGTCCCCCAAGGCTCTCAGAATGCCTCTCCCCAACAACACATTATAGCAGCTCCATCTCCCCAAGAGCCTGATTCCCAGAGGAGAGAGTAGATAGGGAAATCAGATAGGAAATGATGCCACAGTGCCAAAGTTCCCTGCCCACAGGCCTGGGTCTGGAATATCCGGGGTCCCTGACCCAAGCCTGAATGGAGCTGGGCTCAGAAACCCAGTGTTCTAACTCCCTGGGCAGTTGGTACAAATTGGACTGCTTGGCCCACTGCCCCAGGGGCTGCCTCCTGTCCTGCCCACCCTCAGAATTAGTTCCCAGTTTCTCCCCAATGCCTGGTGAACGCTTCTTTAAAATATTTTTGCAACACAGTGCTAATCCTCAAAAAAAAAAAAGAGAGAATGAAATTGCAACAGGTCTGACTTCTAGAAGAAATCCCAAACCAACCAAGTTTCAACCACCCACTAGCTGCTGAGAGAAGCTCAATACTCTGGTTTAGAAGTAGAAAACACTCTTTTAGGTCTTAATGGGGCTGATGACACCCCAGCTAGCATGAGATGTCAGAGGTGACCTGTGAGGATGCCTTGAGAATTAGACGCTCAAATGGTGTGTACCACTTAAATTTAGAGGAAGTTTTCCTTGTGCTACAGTTTGATGTCCAGTTCAGTGCTCTAGGGAGATCCTTCTAATCCAAGACAATCTGTGGTTTGAGTTATCTTCTTTCTTATTTTGTGAAACATTTAAGAATTTCAGGTGGGTGCACACCTGTAATCTCATCACTCTGAGAACCTGAGACAGGATAATCACAAGTTTAAGAACAGACAGAGGGCGGGGGATTTAGCTCAGTGGTTCCAGTTCCTGCCTTGCAAGCGCAAGGTCCAGAGTTCAATCCCTGGTACAAAAAACAAAAACAAAACCAAGAACAGACAGAAAACTTAGTAACTTAGCTTAGCAATGCTATGTCAATTTTTTTTAATAAAAGGGAAGGGGAGTCTGGGACCTTAGTTCAGAGCAAGGGCCCTCAGTTCAATCCCCAATACCATTTAAACAATTTTTTTCAAATAATTCATGTAATTAGTTTGCTCTCAAGAAGGGAGAATCCAACTCACTCCTCCTCAGTTGCAGGCTCTGCATACTGATCTTCTAGAAAGAAGGAAGGAGAAGAGCACAGAAGAACCATTGACCAAGACCACCTCAGCCAGCGACCAAGGACAACAGCTGAGGTAAGTCACGCTGATGGTTCACACCTTTGATGTGATGTGCTGAAAGCACCACAGGCTGCCTACCCAAAATGCATATTCCCAGGATAATCATGCAAATAACACAAGACAGACTCCAATAGAAGAGCATCCCATGAAATAAATACCTGTCAGTGCTCCTCAAAACCAACAAGGTCAAGGATTTGAAACTGGTTGGCAGCCTTGGCGGCGGGGGCGTCAGCGGTGGAGCGGAAGGCTTGAGTGTCGGGGCGCGAGATTGGAAATGGAAAGTGAAGAAGAAAAATGGGAAAAGCTGGATGCGGAATTTGATCACTTTGTGGTAGATATGAAGCCCTTTGTTCTAAAATTACCCCCATAGGTCAGAATGGCAGAGGTGTCCCAGAGGTTTGGATTAGAAAGCTGTGTGAGCCCTCAGTAACAGGTACAGGAATAACAGGCAGGAAGAATCGGAAACTGTATGCGAAATTGTTACTGCATATGCTTAAGCAGGGAGTGCTTGAAGGCCCTTTTACTCATCGTCCTGAACCAGGGACACTGGAAATGTTACCGTCATACATGTCCATCTACTCTGATGAGCCAAATCCAGCATGTACAAAAGGTTCAAGTCCAGAGAGATTACCTGACTGGGTAATGGGTGAACTGGGGACAAGTGAACACAAATTAAGTAAATCATGGAAACCTTCTCCTGGAGAAGATAATACTTAGGCGCTATTGCCAACTGATGCCCACAGTATAGAACAGTACACTGGGAAGCTGCAAATGAGATCTCACTCTATGAGTCCAACTTGCAAGGAAGATGGACAAAGTATTATCCCAAAGAATTGTGAAATTCATTCCAAAAAATCTCCTGCTTCTTTGGATGACAGTGACATTGAAGCTCGCCTTAATAGTTGAAATCTTGGGATAGAAAATCTCCAGTACCTGAGACAGAAGCCTATCCCAGTTTCTCTGATGACTCCCAAATTTAACTTGAGAAAATCCAGCAGTCTTCATGATGATCATTTTCTCTCTCGAATGCATGAGAAAGAGTTGGACATGAAAATAAAAATGATGGAAGCAAAATTTCATGAAGAAAAACTTAAGCTACAACAGAAACATGATGCGGATGTTCAGAAGATTTTAGAAAGAAAAAATAATGAAATAGAAGAACTGAAAACTTTATACAAGAAGAAACAAAATGAAACTGAGGAGATTATAAGAAAGCTTGAAAAGAAAGTTCAGACCCTTGTACATGACTGTCAAGTTATCAGAGAGACTAATGAAAACCAGATTGCAGAGCTAAAAAAGATATGTGAACAAAGTACAGAATCTCTGAATAATGACTGGGAAAAGAAGTTCCACAGTGCTGTACCAGAAATGGAAAAAGAAAAATTTGAGTTTCAAAAGAGACACACTGAAAATATTCAAGAATTACTTGAGGATACAAATGTGTGATTAAATAAAATGGAGGGTGAATTCATGGCACAAACACAATCCACAAACCAGATGGTCAAAGAACTGGAGGCCCGTGTCCACCAGCTTACTGGAAAAGCAGAGAATAGTGATTTACAGAGGCAGAAATTAATTCAAGAAAAATCAGAGCTTGAAAGATGTTACCAGATAACATGTAGTGAATTACAAGAAGTGAAAGCAAGGCAAAACATATTGCACAAAGAGAAAGAGCATCTTATAAATGATTATGACCAAAAGATGACACTATTACGAACCAAATATGATGCTGATGTAACCCTTCTGAAACAAGAAAATGCTCTTTCAACTTCTAAAGCATCTGATATGATTGAAGAATTAGAACAGAACATCTGTCAATTAAAACAGCAGTTACAGGAATCAGAACTTCAAAGAAAGCAGCTATTCAAGGATCAAGAAAATAAGTTTCAAGTGGAGAAAAATCACAAAATGCACCTATGAGAAAAGGGTTCATGATGTACAGTGTGAACTTGATTAAAAAAAAGAAGATGCTCAAAAGAAATTTCATAAACTTGAGGAAACTTTAAAGGAAAAAGAGGAGCAGCTCACTCGTGTGACTGATGTTCAGAGGTTGTGAGCCCAGCAGGCAGATGCTGCTCTGGAAGAGTTTAAGCAGCAGGTGGAACTGAACTCAGAGAAGGTCTATGCCGAAATGAAAGAACAGATGGAAAAAGTGGAAGCAGATCTAACAGATCCAAATCCCTTCGTAAGAAACAGTCAAAGGAGTTCTTACAGCAGCTAGAGGATGTGAAACGATATGAACATCAGATTGGCCTTCCCTGTTCATGAATGATATAATTTAGTGTTTAATACACATATAATCTCTCTTTTAAACATCTGTATCACAAAATCTCTGCATAATGGAAATATCACTAAGAGCTTTTATTATGAATATATTTGAAGCACTTAAAATAACATTGGTTTTAATAAAATCCAGAAACATTGTTTTAACACTCCAAAATTTAAAAACCCAACAAGGTCATTAAATCAAAGAAAGTCTGAGAAACAAAGGAGATATGACAGCTAAATATATGATCCTGTTCAGGGCTCTGGAATAGAAAAAGGAAATTAAGTAAAAAAAATACTAAGAAAATCTGAATCAAATAGGAACTTTAGGTAACCATTGAGTATCAGTGTTTGTTCACCAGTTGTGACAAAGGTGCCACACTAATTTAAGGTGTTACTATCTTAGGAAGTTTTCTGTAAATGTATAAGAATTATAAAATAAAATGTTATTCCTCAAAAGTTTTATATATTGGGCTGGGGATGTAGCTCAGTGATACAGTCCTCACTTTGTGTCCATGAGGTCCTAGGTTCAGTTCCCAACACCACATACACACAACAAGGTTTATTGACTTGAAAATGAATTTGGAGTGTATTACAAAGTGAAAAAAAACAAGTACAAACATTATATTTTTCTATATAAAATTTGTATCCTGATAAACAGATGATAGATAAATGGTATATAGATATTCATGTATTAGCAATGAGGCTGTAAGAGGAATGGATTTTGGGTATTAGTTATGCTGTTTTTGTTCTTTTGTTTTCTAATATACTTTGGATCCATAAATAATACAATAGATAAAAATGCTATATAAAACATTAGAATAGAATGATGAATTTACCTTAAATTATTTTGATGGTCTTAATAACTAATTTATTTTCAACCAACTATGCCTACCTTATGTATTTGAGACTATTTTTATCTGTAGTCTTATTTTCTAAGCTGGTCAGTAGCGAGCATTTCCAATCCTCACTGCACATTTTCAAATGCACACCTGGTAGAAAAGCTGCCAGCCAAGCATGGAGTGATGGGTACTTAGGTTGTTTCCAGCTTATGATGTTTAACACTTTTGTAATTTCCATTTTAAATGAAATATAAATAAGAATGGGTATGGTTGATTCTAAAATATAGACCAAAATGGCAAGTGTTTTGGTTTTGGGTTTGGATTCAGTTTGGGTGGGGGTTGTATGTTTGATTATTTTATTTGTTTGGGAGGATTTTGCAGGGCGTTTATTTGTTTTTCATATGTGTATTTGTTGTTGGGTTTTATTTTGCCTCTAAAATCCTGTACAATTCCACAACAGCACAATTTTGCGATTTGTGCAAATGGAATCATGTCATCCTGTGTAGTGAATCACTGAATTGCCATGTTCAAGGTCATACTCTTTTCTCTCTTTTTTGGCAGGGACAGTACTCTTTATTTGTGATGGGTAAAGGAGGTGGCAGTGTTGGCACACGTACTAGGCACTGATGTCCCTGTCAGGTCAGGGCTGCCTCTGTCAGGTCTGGTCGGGATGGTATCAGAGTCCTGCAGCAGGGGAACAGGCAACGTCACTCCCCCAGGGCTTGTGGCAGGAGGGTTGAGCTGCCCAAGAAAAGATCGATACAACACTGTCCTGGCAACATCATTCATTGTAGTGTGGTCAGTAGGTGCCATGAAGCTCAGGAGCTTGCTAAGGACATGAAACTGAAGTTTCCTTCCTCTGCTGGCTTTCCTATCTACTTTCTTGTGGATTTTGCTTCACAGCTTCTGGATTGCAAGCCACTGCCTTCCCATGGCCACCTGATCATTGGGATCCAAGGACCTGGATCTTCTGTTCTATGTGTTCTCAAAGGAGCTGACAGTAAAAGTCATCATCATCAAAGATTTCTTCATCCAAGTCTTTCAAGTGAGCATTGGCAGGGACTTGTGGAAGGATCTCTGTTTCTCCTGACAAACTCTCTGGGACAAGGGGAGCTTCTGGTTCAGGTTTGCCAAGAACTCGCTAGACAGAGCACTTGGTCTGTGTCCCTCAAAGTAATCTTTCTTTTTCCATCAAAATGTAATCAATCTGAGTCAGGATTGAGCATTCAAAGGCACAGAAACCCTTGCCCAGCTTTCTAGAAGTCCGTTTGCTTTTACTGTGCCACTTCAGCAGCTTGCAGTTCCAGTAGATGGTAAAGTTGGCAAAGCATTTTGCCATGAAGCTAGGGTAGGCATCCAACTCCAGCTTCCTCTTTGGCGGCGCCCTCCTCTTCTTCTTTTTGTCCACTAGTTCATTATCTTCACTAGATATCTCCTCTCTTTCTTCTTTTGGCTTCGTTGCATCTACTAGATATCTAGTATTTGGGTACTGGAAAAGCAATTCTTCCTGAAGATCTACCAATGACCTCAACAACACTTTAATTGCCTTGTGACTGTTTTTCAGGGCACTGACAAATTCTGGGCCACCTTTGTCCTTGAAAACAGGGAAAGCATCCAGTTAATGCAGCTGATTGGTGATCAACAGAGATTTTTTGTAGTTTGATCCTTCCTTCCAAGAGCTGGTCCCACAGTGCTATCTGGTTCTTCACAGCTTTTCCCTTCTCCACTTGCTCAGAAACCTTGGTGCTGAAGAAGGTCATCACCACACTGTCATCTTTGCTGTGGCTGTCTCCAGCCCTGTCTTCCTCACTCTCAGCCTCCAGGTCTTCCTCATCATCCCCTTCTTCCATGCCACTTTCTTCCTCTCTGTCTTCCTCCTCACTGCTCCCAAGGTCATCCATTCCCTCAGTAATTTCTCAAAGTCGCTGTTGCTCTGGAACCTAAAGCCTGGTGTTATTGGAGAGCAGCTTCCACCCTTCTTCTAGGCCGCACTGCTCCCCTCATCATCATCGGTGTCCTGTTCCTCAGCAGCACTCAGGTCATTGTCATCAGATTCTTCTTGTCCCAGGGCTTCTGAATCTCCATCTCCAGATCCTTCCCCATCAGATATTTCCAGGTCAGACAAACCTGGAAGAGTCTGCTCCCAGTGGTCTTCCTTCCAAGCTTTTCTAGAGGTGGTCTTGCCAGAATACCTCTTGTCTGTGTCCAAAAGGGAGGTGGATGCCAGTTTTCTAATGCTACCCACTGCCAGGAAATCACCTTTCCCATCTTTCCCTTCATCAAACCTGTCAATCACTCTGGCAGCTGTAGACTCTGGCAGCTGTACCCTCCTCTGGGTTGGCCTCAAGATCAACCTAGCATGGACTCAGGTTCAACAACTGCTCCAGCTGTAGGGCCAAAGGCTGCAGCCCTTCATCTTCACCAGGTCCTGGTCAGCACTGCACATTTGAACACAAAGCCCAAGTACCTGCCCAGACAGTCCCTCCCACCCTGCACTCCTAGCCTGACACTGTGCCTCAGAACTGCCAGAGCGAGCACTGAGCTGCACACTCAGTGCCCTACCTTAAGCAAGGTCATACTCTTTTCTAAGAAATGGGGATTGTAAACGGAAAGAACATGGAAGAACTTCTACATATGGAAACAGTTCAATGTTTTTCCCCCAAGATCACCCAGTGAGTTAATGGTAAAGCTAAGACCAGTAAAAATATGTATCATGTGTAAGTTGGCCATGTGATCCTTAATCTTCATTTAAAGTGGTTTAAATACTGCTATTCTGCAGTTGAGGAAACTGCTGTGATGGAGATAAAGTATCTTGTTCCAGGTCACAAGGTCTGACTGCCCCAGAGCCAGAACTCAAAGTCAGTCCATCTGCCCTCATGGCCAGTATAACTGAACACTGTAAATAAAAACAGCCTCCAAATAAAACAGCCACCCCACATGCCTCTGTTATTTATCTATATCTGGATCACAGAAAAAAATATTGCCTTGGAGGCATCTGTTCTACCCCCATAGTGGAATTATATTTCTCCAGTCATTAGTAGACATGGTGCTGCATCTATGTCTCCAGACTCCTGGCCTACTGCTGACTCTAAGATCTGTTCCACCTACTTATCTGCCAAAACTCTGAGGGCAGATGTGTGCCTTGTGTGTGCACATGTGTCAACTTACATATGTGGATTTGTGTGTGTGAGTGCAAAGGGGCATCTACCCATAGGAAGAAGATCCAGGAATGCCCAGAGCAATCCAGTAGAACAGCTGCTCCAATCAGCACTTGTCTTATACAGAGCTTGAGGTCAGAGACAGTGAGCAAAGTGTAGGAGACAGAAGGGATCATAAGTGGTGTAGGGCACCACAACCAGGGCCCTGAGGGTCTGAGGGTGCTTTAGTGGGTACAAGATCCTAG
>NW_004624802.1:12517586-12528341 GCF_000247695.1 Heterocephalus glaber | reverse complement strand
AGAACCAAGATGCATTATGTAAAGGTACAATTCCCAATGAGAAATGTAATTGTGTTGTATACCTACAATGTACCAATAAAAGAATTTAATATAAAAAATTAAAAAAAAATTTGCATCTCTCAAAGGACCAGCCAGTATCATTTATTAAAGAGGTGATCTTCCAGTAAAGGTGTTTGGCCCATTTGTCAAAGATAAGGTAACTGAGTGTGCTCGGAATTGTTCCGCGTCTTCTATTCTTTTCCATTGGTCCTGGGATCTGTTTTTGCTGTGTTGTGTTGTGTTTTGTTGCCAGTACCATGTTGTTTTTATCTTTACCTCAATCTGATAAAAGCTATCTATGGCAAATGAAGAGCCAAATAAATGGTCAAAAACTGTAAGCTTTCACTCTAAAATCAGGACAAGACAAGGATGCCCATTATCACCACTCCTGTTCTGTATTGTTCGGGAAATATTGGCCAGAGAAATTAGACAAGAAAAAGAAATATGGATAGCAAATGAAGAATTTAAATTATCATTGTTTGCTGTTGACATTATACTGTACATAGAAGACCTCAGGAACTCCACCAAAAGATTCCTAGAATGAATCATCAAATTTGGCAGCATAGCAGGATACAAAGTCACACTCAAAAATTAATAGCATTCCTATACACAAATAACAAATACACTGAGTGAGGAAAACAACACTTTTCACAATAGTATCAAGAAAAATGAAATATCTAGGAATCAATCTAACAAAGAAAGTGAAAAACTACAGTACTCTGAAAAGAAGATCAAAGAGGATATCAGAGAATGGAAAGATATCCCCTGTTCTTGGATAGGCAGAACCAATATAGTGAACATGGCCATATTTCCAAAACTATTACACAGATTTAATACAATCTCAATCAAAATACCAACAGCATAACTCACAGAACTAGAGAAAAAGCAATCCTAAAATTCATACAGAACCAAAAGAGACCTAGAATAGCAAAAGCAATCCTGGGTAACAAGGGCAAGCCAGGAGGCATCACAATCCCCTACTTGAAATTGTACTATAAAGCTACTGTATTTATCTCTTATGATAAGTCTTGGCTTGAAATCCACTTTGTCTGCAAATAAAATAGCTAGGTTTTTTTTATATAATTAGGTGTGCCAGTATTTGGTGCATTTATATGTACAATTGATATCTCTTCTTTTTGCATTGTTCCCTTACTTAACAAGTTTGTAGTGACTTTGTCTTTTCTGATCCATGTTGGCTAGAAATCCACTTTGACTGCAAATAAAATAGCTATCCCTAGGTTTTTCTGGATTCCTGTCACATAGGGTATTGTTTCCATCCTTTGACTTTCAGTCTATGAATTTCTTTTTGAGTTAAATGTGTTTCTTGTATGCAGCATATTGTTGGGTTTTGTTTATTGATCCATTGTGCCAATCTGGTTTTTTTTTTTGATTGGTAAATTGAGACAGTTAACGTTGATGGTTATAACTGATACATATTGACTTATCATTGTCATGACTTTCTTTTTGTTGGATTCTCCCCCTTTGCATTTAATTTCTTGTTGTGCCCAATGGATTCATTCTGCTGGGCTTCCTGGGATTGTGATCCTCATTGTCTTTTCCTAGGATATTGTCTAAAATTTTTTGGAGTGCTGGTTTGATATTCATGAAGTCCCTAAGGTGCTCTTTGTCATGAAAATATCTTCTTTCTCCATCAATTTTGAAAGATTGTTTTGCAGGGTACATCAATCTGGATTGAGGTTGTTTTCTTTTAGGACTTGAATTACTTCATTCCATGCTCTCCTTGACTGAAAGGTTTATGTTAAGAAGTCTGCTGTGATTCAGATGGGTTTTTCTTTATAGGTGATTTGTTTCTTTTCTCTAGCAGCTTTTAATATTCTGTTCTTGTGTTGAATTTCTTGGATGTTGAGTTTCAGATGCCTTGGTGTAGTTTTTTCTAGTCATGGTTATTTGGAGTTCTATGTGCCTCACTTATCTGTATGTCAAGTTCTTTTTCCATGCTTGGAAAGTTTTCTGCTATTAATTCTGATAACAAGTTTTTTTAAGCCCTTTGTTCTATCTTCTGATTTGCATTGATTCCAATTAATGTTTTTTTCCCAGTACCAGGGATCAAACTCAGGACCTTATGCTCACAAGGCAAGTGCAGTGCCACTGAGCTAAATCCTCAGCCCTCCAGTTAATCTTATATTAGTCTTCCTTGGGTTGTCTAGCAGATGTTGGATGGATTTTTCATGGTCCCTTGCTATTTTTTATGAAATCTTTTATTTGATGATAACCAACCACAACTCTGTCTTCTAGACCTGATATTCTATCTTCACATTGTTTGACTTTGCTGTGTATACATTCAGTAGAAGTTTTAATCCCCTGGATATCTGTTTGAATCTATTTATGGAATTCAGATCTTTCCTGTGTTGGGCACTCATGGTTTCCTTGTCTTTCCTAAGATCCTCTACTTTTTATCTGTATTTACTCTAGATTCATTAACCATTTCCTTCCTTATGATCATCATCTCTTCACTTATCTGTGTAATTATTTCTGCTTTGACTTTATCAAGAGATTTGTTTATCTGCTTTGTTACTTCCACTGCTATCATTTCAGAAAATTCAGCTGAGTGACTTTTGATTTCTTCCACCTCAATGCTCCCTGAATTTACTTTGGGCAAGGTGGGACTTCCGGTTTGCATCTTGTTTCTGTGTTTTCTAATTTATTTTTTGTTTCTTTGTTTGTTTGTTTTCTGCATTGAGGCTCATATATGGTTATGGTAGATATTTTTAGTGCTAGTGTCAAGGCCTCTTTAGATAATGACTACTTTTTGGAAATATCTTCTAGGCATAGCTGGCCTTTGGCCTTTGAACCTATCCCAGGATCTTATCTTTTCTGTTTATTAGGGATGAAATGTTGCAACCTGTTTGGTCTAACACTCAGTTCTTTGGTACTGGACTGTAGTATTGTTTATGACCCCCAGACACACTAGGTATTGGCATACAAGGAAGATTAATTGATCACAACAACCATGTCATCTGGCTAAAGTAGTACAATCAGTAATGACAATAGCATCAAACAAACTGTAATATGACAAACTGTGATAACTATTATTTTGTCACCTTTAACCATAGGTACAAAAATTATAGTTATATAACAATATCAAAGACAAATCAGCATATTATATACAGTAAATATCCACTCAATAGAGAAATTTTACCTCCTTTAACTGTAAAGCACTATTCAGCTGTAGTAAGATGTAGTTAACTATGTACAGATTCATAGGGGTAAATGGTATGGATATGGAAACATGAAGAAAAAAGGGAAAAGAAATATATTATGAAAAATAAAGCAATGGAAGATGGGAAGAATGTGGTAAGGCTGATGTAAAAGGTCCTGTTAGGGAGTAAATGGAAATTAGTGGTATTAGATAATAGTAATAGAGAAGACCAAGTAGGAAAAGAATGAGTAATAGAGAGTGGAGATTAAACTAGAAGAAAAGAAAATATGAAAAAATACTAAGGGAACAAGTTGAAAGAAAGTGAGAAAAAAGGGGAAAGAGAAGGAGTATAAAGAGGGCTTATTAAAACATAAAATAAAGTAATATTGCAGGGGGGCAAGAAAATGGGTGGTAAAGCTCCAACTTCCACCAAAAGAAAAACAACTTGTAAAAAAAATTCCAAAAAATGGATTAAATGAATGGGGAGAAAAGAGAGAAAAGTTCTTATGGAGTTTATGTAGAGGATTGTTTTCTTCCAAGAACAGTAAGTAGTCTTTAATCTTATGAGTCACATTCCTCTTTGCCCCTCTTTATAGTCTGTGAGTTTGTATGGAGGTTACTCAGTTCAAGGGGACCTCTCTTCTTAATTCCCTGATTGTGGCAGCTGTTCATGCTGTGGTATCGGACCAGGAAAGGTGTGGCACTTTGGTTTTGAGGCTCTTGTGGATTCCTGCTGGTTGGGGACCAAAGTTGGTTACTTGATGTATATTTCAGCGTCCATGAGACAGGCTCCAGACATCAGGCAGGGGCTGGTGTAGACTTGGGATGCCCAGAGGAGAACTGAGTCTGCCCAAGTTTAATATAGGGAGATTTCTGCAGGCCCAGTGAGATCAAGGGCTCTGGGTAGTATTTCATAGACATCCAAAATACTGGGCAAAATAGGCAGACCCTTAACCCTTGCTGCTTAACCAGACAGAGAGCTGGCCTATAGCATTAGACAGGTGTTCCAGGGACTTTGGCAGTGTGCAGGGTGGAGATTCCAACGTACCCAAAGTTGAGGCAGTGTACTTGGTGTTGAATGGACACTGCCACAGTCCAGACATATCAGGCAGAGATTCACACAGGGTTGGAACACCCCATGTAAATTCTGATTTCCTGGGAACTGGTGTTAGATGTCAGACAGTCTCTGATGGGTCTAGGATTGGGGCAGGACAGTGAGAGCTGGGTATAGGCACAAGTGAGCCCAGGATGCTGTATACAGACTCAAACCAGACCAGTGTTAGCTCTGTGTGTTAGATGAATCTCCCAAATGGTGTGGGATAACTTACAGGCTCCCAGTGGTGGCTTGGGTGTACCCCAGATCCAATATTGAAGACTCCTAACACAGGCAGCAATCAGTCTGAAAACAGGTGGTTGGGGAGGGAATACTTCCTGTGAGTCTGGACTCTGTCATATTGCCAGGGACCCTCCAGCTATTTAGAAAGTTCTCAAAATGGCTGCTCCCATGGTGGGCAAGAGTAGAGGCCCTGCAGGCCAGACCTCTTGGACCACATTCCTTCTTTTAAACTGTTGGGGAAAAGGAAAAGAAGAAAGAGAGGTATGAGTTCAACAGGACAGGTTTATTGCAGAACAAACCTGAGAGGAACTTCTCTGGCACTAGAAACCAGAGCAGCAGCTCTCAACAGGCTATGGGGGTCTTTTGTAGGGTCATGGGGAGGGAGGAGTTCAGTGAGAGGGGATTGTGGCTATCTGCCAAGAAAAAGGTTTGCAAGAACACAAATGATAATGGTTGCCCAAGGATGAGACTCGGGAAAGTGCAGGAAGTAGTGGCTATTATCAATAGCAGTGCTGATAGTGTTATGAGTCCCTAGGTGCAGCTGTGGTGGGAGGAGGTAGTTTGCAGGGGTCTCTGATCAGGATGACAGTAGTTGGATTCTTTAATAAACTCCCATACATTGTTTTGTTTGATCTACAAATCTCTTCTTTCAAATTGATTTTTTGCATCAGGTTATATGTCCCTCCCCTTCTCCCAGTTACATCTGAGACTCTCAGGTGTGATGCCTCCCCTACTCAGCCACTTTGAACCCTCCTTCCACAGTTTCTTAACTGTCATTACTGTGCACAAGTAATATTCCTAATTCTGTTTTTTCAATTTTTTCAATAGCAAAAATGGTCATAATTCTTCCCCCTTTCCTATTATGATGATTAAATTGAATAATATATTAATTAATAGTTAACAGAGTTTCATGCATAGTAAATGTTTGGTTTATGATATATTTTATAATAATAGCAATAGAAGAAAGGTTAAAGCTAAGTATTAGTCTTGAAATCACTGAAGAAAATACTCAAATATTCATTTTAAAATCATAAAATTATGCAGAATTTGTATTTTTATAATATTGAATACATTTGTCTTATAAAAATAAATAGGAGTAAAACAGTATTAAGTATTCAAATGCTATCATTCTAGTGACAGAGATACATAATTGGAATATAAGTGTATCTCCCAAAGGAATCATTCCTCACGAGGAATTACTTTGATATTCCCTCAAAAGGAATGAGCTTGATGTTTTGGCAGTTTGTAATACATATGATTCAAACTAACCTGCTAATCTGCAAAGTCTTCATGATTGTCTTGATATAATTATTATTAATGTGATAAACCAAGTAGTACTTATATCTTCATGCTTGAAACAATAAGACTACTTTTTATTAAATAATAAAAATAAAAGGCCAACTATTGGGTTTGGTTTGATTTGGTTTGGTTTTGGTTGTTTGGGACATGTTTTAATTGTTCCTATTTTTCCTTAGGGATGTTATCCCCTTAGACTTTCCATAAAGAAGCATTTACACCTTTTAAATAATTGGAAACTAGTACTTGATACTTTCCATTAAATTATCTCAGTTATCACAATCCTTGCGAAGGTTTGTGAGGTGGGATCGTTGGACATATATTGTCTTACTATTTATCTGGCTTTACAAGAAGAATTTAATGGAAATTGTTGTTATCCAAGGCAGATATACAGCCATGTATTCATACACATCTGATGTGTCAGATCTGAATCTTCATATGTAACACATCTGAAGAAAAATTACTAAATTACTAAAACCTTTGTATCTTTTTTCTCTACTTGAAACTAACCTGAGAGATAATTTTAAGTCAGTGTTCCTATCAATGAAACTAAACATTGTTTTCTAATGAGTGTATTTGTCTTTAATTGTAGTTATTTCTGTATTCTGGAAAGAAAAAAATGATAGCAACATATATTTCTAATGGTAAGTGATATAGTGATAGTTTTCTTTCAATAATTTAGAAATAATTACACATATAATGTAAATTATCCAAATGCAAGAAATTGTGACTTAAACCTGATATTTTATTTTTCTTTTTGTGAAACATTACTAATTGCTCATTTTCTATATTATGAATTCATGAATGTAAAAGCATGAATTTTTAATTATATACTTAAACCTGTATCTCTGATGCTTTCATTGTTCAAAACAAACACTGCACTGGATTGCTATGGAGAGAATGATGATGATTGTACTACTATCCAGATTTAAAGAAAATCCAAACAATTTAGAAACTTATCAAACAATAAGGTTGAAAAACCATTTTTCCTACACAACTGACTTCACATGTTCAGGTACATTTTTTTAAAATAGCACTTTTGGGACTGCTGATGCTGATTAACACATATGACCAATGTCAATTATTACTGATAATCACTAATTGCTAAATTTGTACTCCTTGAAGAACATGTCTACTTCCCGGTTTTAAAACTACACTGATATCCATATTTAAACCACAGAAACAATGTGTTTTGCAGAAAAAGCAGATGTTAGAACACAGTCAAGTTAACAAAATGAAAAGTACCAAATCAAGATGAGATTAAGAATGAAAGACGTAGACTTATGTGTGGTTCTCTGAGATCTGTCATTTCCACCAAAAGCCTGAAGATTGTTTTTTGGTACTGGGGATCGAACTCAGGACCTTGCACTTGTGAGGCAGGTGGCAGAACCACTGAGCTAAATCCCTGGCCCCTTGAAGATTGTTTATTGGAAAATTAGTATAAGAGGAGAAGAAATATACTAAGAAAAGTGAAATCAGAGAACAGTTGCTCACTAAAGGAATAAAAATGATAAGTGAAGCAACAGGGTTCTTGAATTTATACATGAGGTAATGACCTAAAACATGCAGAAGGGAAAATATTCTATATTAATCAATAAAATAAAAAGAAAAATATCAAAACTGGAAAAAATGTTGATTTATAAAATTTAATTAATTAGAAGGAATGTACTTTAAGTATTTATTTTAAAGAGTTAGGGAAATTTGAATAAAAACATGTTTTATTTGATTGTTTCCTTTGGTACAGTATTAAGAATGACTTGATTTTTTAAACTAAAAACATACATTTATTATAATTTAATGCCACTATAAGAGAATTTTATTTTTAGCTCTATTTTTATAGCTACATTCACCTTATATAGTCATTATATAAGGAACACTCAATTTATACAAATATTTTTGAAATATAGTATCTAAAATACACTGGAATATTTTTATAAAGATGTATGTTATCTATATCCTCACTGTAAAATATGTTATTACCTAAATGAATAAAATTATTTGAAGAATTTCTTATTTTTAAATATTTTGAATGTGTTTTATTTTTAACTGCTAAAGAACATTATAACATTTAGCCTATCCTGTATAATAGGGAGTTGAATTAATTGTTTTTTGAGAAAGATAAACTTTACACATTCTAAAAATGTTTTTCGCTTTAGAAATTTGTTTTACCTGTTCTCTTTTTTTAGTCCTTTTACTTTGGAAATAATTTTCATTTGTTATTGTGTATTTTCTAAGGATCCAATCAGATCAACAGAAAGTAAATTTGTTTTACCTACCAATAAAACACTTACTTGAATTTTATAATGTGTAATTTCTTTGTGTAATTATAATTTTTTTTTTTTTTTGGTACCGGAGATCAAACTCGGGACCTTGCACTTACAACGCAGGCGGCGGAACCACTGAGCTAAATCCCCAGCCCAGTGTGTAATTATAATTTTTATAGACTTCAGGATAGTGCTGAATAATAGTGGGAATGGTCAGTATCCTTTTTTTTTTTTGGTACTGGGGATCGAACCCAGGACCTTGCGCTTGTGAGCCAGGCACCGGAACCACTGAGCTAAATCCCCTACCCATAAATTGACATTCTTTAAGGTATTCCTTTGGTCCTGTATAAAGTATGTAAAGTAACATAAAAAGAACACAATTATTAAACTTTTGGGACATCATTATCTGATTTAAGTTAAATCTAAACTATTCACTATGCAATAAATAATTTTATAGTACTACATTGACAAAATTATAGAGTCTCATATAAAATTGAACCAAAAATATTTTGAACCATGTTTTAATACTGTAAAACGTTAAAGTATAGGCAATAACTAAAAGTATTTAGGCATTTATGATGGAAATAATCATTAGAAAGACAATTTTTCTAATAACCATAACATACTTTCACACAAGGTGCTCACACATATACACCTCTCTCATAGTTTTCTCTCTGTCTTTATGTACTTATATGCCAATCAATGACATTGTATTTTGTATGGTATAGTATTGTAGATATAGAATCAATTATATGTTTCCTTGTTTTGAACTTAATATTCTATGTCCAAGATTTATTAATATTGCATATATAACTATAGTTTGAATGGGAGTTTTTTGCAGTAAAATATGCTGTTGCAAGTAAACATACTATGGTTTATTTATTTTTCATTTTTATACTTTTATACTTGTCTTTCAATTTATGTTTGGCTTCTTTTCTAATGCTTAGTTATGTAAATATAGCTTGCAACCACTACTTTTTCTCTGTATACTGGAAGTATTTTAATGAAATGAAAATTATTTAATCTTAGAAGATATTACATAGTTTTCTTAATTAGCTTTGTAAATGTTTTCAATTTATTGAAGTTAGAACACAGGTTTTAACAACATTTAGTTTTTGTTCTGTCTTTTAGTTTGCTAATTAATAGTTGAGTATTTCTTCAGTAAATTTTACTCTATTTCTTAGTATCTAATTTCATTTTCGTAAAAATGCCAGTGGATGGATGCCATTATATTTTTTCATTCTCTCTCTCTCTCTCGGTCTCTCTTCTTTGGTAACAAGGATTGGATTCAGACCCTCATGTGCTAAATTAACACTCTACCTTTGAACTATATTCCCAGTCCTTTGTTTGTTTGTTTGTTTGTTTTTGTATTTTGAGATGGCCTGACTAAATTACCTAGGCTGGCCTCAATTTGTGATCCTCTTGCCTCAACTCCCAGAGCAATCTGGGATTACAGGAATGCAACAATGTGCCCAGTTTTAAATTTTTTAATTTAAAAACCTTTTTTACTTTCTCCAGTCACTCAGGTCAAATATTGTCTGTTTACCACAAATGTACTTCTCATGTTTTGTCAGAATTATCAGAGCTTTGACGTTTATTGATTTTTTTTTCCAAGTAATGCATGCTTTTAAATATACTGGGATGGGGGGGCAGTTCTTTTTTGTTGAAACAAGGTCTTACTGTGTAGTCCAGGCTGGCCTCAAGCTCTAGGCAATCCTTCTGCCTCAGACTACTCAGTGCTGGGATTACAGGTGTGCACCACCAAACCCATCTGAAATATACTAGGATTTTGACTTTAAGATTTAAAGTTATTAATGCATTATCTAAAAATACAGTAGCCACAGTTTCAAATTCAACAATTCATCCACCTTTGCATCCCTGTGAATAATTCTGAGTTCTCTAGGAATTTGAAATAGACTTGCAATATTTTATAACATACACATCATTAGAATTTGGAGAATGACAAATTAGATGAATACTAATTCAGCATGTTTTTTTCCTTAATTTTGAAAACTTGTAAGCAGAGCTACTGAAAAATAATATCTATGTTTTAGTAACATTAGTTTATTCCTAGTTATTTTAAACAAATATGATACAAAAAGTATTTCCTACTGTATTCCTTTCAATTATCCTTCACTACATTAAAAGTTGAACTTGAATTCACTCAGACATAGCCTTTTTGGAACTGAGAATTTAAAATACATTCTGTCCTTATTGGAATGCTGCAATTTGGCAAAAGAAAGGTATGTTTTATTATGAAATTATGATTTTAAAAGAAAATTTCATAATTTATTTCATAATTGAAATGGAACATATTTTTATTATCCAGAGGCTCCCACTGGTCTCAGGAGACTTCCACAATCAGGGATCCTGGGCACACTTGCAGCTCTCTGTCACTTTACGATAAAGACAAACTTGATGACATTGTCTATAGATACTGTCTGGTCTCTTTGCTGGTTATGAGGCAACCATTAGACATTGTTATCCTCTGTGCACATCTCATTTGATTTTTGTAACTGAGATCAAAACTGTTAAAACTGTTAAAAACTAAAATGAGGAAATTAATTTTCCCAAGACCATATAACCAGTAGTAAGTGATAAAATAAAAATTCTTACGAGGGAAATTCATAGCAGTGAATACGCATATTAGGAAAACAGAA
>NW_004624802.1:12469682-12483018 GCF_000247695.1 Heterocephalus glaber | reverse complement strand
CATATTGTTGGATCTTGCTTCTTGACCCATTCTGTCAGTCTATTTCTTTTGATTGGTAAATTGAGACAATTAACATTGATGGTTATAACTGATACATATTGACTTATCCTTGTCATGGTTTTTTCTTTTTGTTGGATTTTTCCCCCTTTGCATTTAATTTCTTGTCGTGCATGATGGATTCACTCTGTTGAGCTACCTGAGGTTGTGATGTTCATTGTCTTTTCCTAGGATATTGCTTAAAAAGTTTTGGAGTGCTGGTTTGGCATTCATGAAGTTCCTAAGGTGCTCATTGTCATGAAAGTATCTTATTTCTCCATCAATTTTGAAAGATAGTTTTTCAGGGTACATCAATCTAGGTTGGAGGCTGTTTTCCTTTAGGACTTGAAATACATCACTCCATGCTCTTCTTGCCTTGTGGGTTTGTGTTGAGAAGTCTGCTGTGATTCTGATGGGCTTTCCTTTGTATGTGATTTGTTTCTTTTCTTTAACTGCTTGTAGAATTTTGTTTTGTTGTGTTTCTGGAATCTTAACAATTATATGCCTATGTGTAGATTTTTTTTGATCAAGGATAGTTGGAGTCCTATATGCCCCACTTATCTGTATGTTAAGTTCTTTTCCTCTATTTATGAAGTTTTCTGCCATTACTTCTATGAATAGTTTTATGTCATCTGCACTCTCTCCTGTTTCTTCATTGACTCTGATCAGTCTTATGTTATTCTTCTTTGCATTGTCTAGCAGCTGCTGGATTGATTTCCCATGGTCCCTTACTATTTTTAAGAAGTTTTTCTTTTCCTGGTCACTAATTTCAATCCTATCTTCTATGTCTGAAATTCTGTCCTTTCATTGGCTCATTCTGCTGCATAGACTTTCAATGGCATTTTTAATCTCCTGGAAATCTGTTTGCATCTCTCTTATGGATTCCATTTGTTTCCTATGTTGGAATTCTATCATGTTCCTCAGTGCCTCTATTTTTTTATCCATATCAGCTCTAGATTCATCAATCATATCTTGTACTATGGGCACAATTTCTGCTGTTATTTGAAAAATTATTTCTGATTTCATTTTTTCCAGGTCCTGTTTCATTGCCAGTTCATGGAGTCCAGGAGGTTGTGTATCAGATTGTTCCATCTCATTGCCCTTTGGGTTTGCCTTAGGTGATCTGGAAGTCTGGTTTTGAGACATATTTACATGTCTTCTCATTTCAACAGATGTAGCCTACTGTGCCTTTGTTGAAGTGACTTTTTGCTCACCCAGTGGGCTTCAATTCTCAGCAAGCCACTAAGCAGCCTTTACTCTGCTGGTCACCAGTACACCAAATCCTGGGTTTAGAGTGGTGGCCTTCTGGATTCCTGAGCTGACCTGTTGTCTGGACAGGATTCTGGCTGGGACCTGTGCGCACTTGGGATGGTATCTAGGTGTGCCTCTCACCAGGGCCCCTATGTAGCTGTTGTCTGGGAAGGCCTTTGGCTGGGGGCTGTGCACTCCAGTTCCTGTTGTCTGCACAGGCTTCTGGCTAGGGTCTTCATGCACTTATCAATGGTATCATGGTGAGCCTCTGGCTGTTGCTTGCACATCTGTGTAGCTCTTTTACAGGCAGACCTTTGGCTGTGGCCCGATGTTATGGCAGGCTGGCTGAAGCTTGTGTGCTATGCAGTTCTTTTCTGGGCAGGCCTTTGGCTTGGGTGAGTGTGCCCAAGCCTCTGGGTTTGGGGCAGAGTCCTCAATGGGATCCACCTGCAGCTGGGCTGCTCTGCTCCACACAGCTGTTCCCTGGAATCTGCTCACACTTACTGATGGTATGGTGGGCCTCTGCCTGAAGCTTCTATAATATTAGTTTTGATAACTGTTTTACAGAAAAAAATTAACACTATTTCCACATAATTGCAACCATCTATAATTTATCAATTTTTCTTTCTTCTCTACAGCAATAAGTAAAATGAAGAAAACTTTAATTTCTTGGAAATATATTTTTATGGCAGAAAATACCAAGAGTTTGGTTTGGTAGAACAGAAAGTTTGATAAAAGTGAGATCTCTATAAAATACTAAACATCATTGAAGTTAATATGAAATAATTGTACAAAGGAAAAAAAGTCATAAATTAGAAGCTCCAGTTAAGTAGGTGTACAAATTTTCTTTGATCAAAATTTCTGCTTCTTTGAAAGAAGTATGATCTTTTTTGATAGAGTGACTGAAAGCTTGTTTCACTTGCTTATTCCTCAAGGTGCAAATGAAGGGATTTTAAAAGGGTGCAACAGAAGTCATGAGAACTGAAACTCCTTTATTTATGGTCACCTCTTCCTTTGCTGATGGCTTAATGTAGATGACTGTGCAGCTGCCATATATCATGGAAACCATAATCATGTGGGAGGAGCAGGTGGAAAAGGCCTTTTTCCTTTGCTGTGCAGAAGGGAATCTCACTATTGTCTTGATGATGTGTATGTATGACAGAATCACACAGAATAATGTAATAATTAGTGCAAAAACTGCTACAAGGATAATCATCTGTTCAATTACCCATGTGTCTGAGCATGAGGTCTTTAGGAGGGGACTTGCATCACACTTAAAATGATCAACAGTGTTGGAGTCACAGAATTCAAGCTGGAGGCCCAAGCTAAGGGCTGGGACTATAATCATCCAGCCAGATACCCAACAAGAGAAAACTAATAAGATACACACTCTGTTGTTCATTATGGTCATGTAGTGAAGAGGTTTGCAGATGGCTGCAAAGCAATCATAGGACATGGCTGCCAAGAGAAAGAATTCTGTTGCTTCAAAGAGAATAACAAAGAATATTTGACATGCATAAGCATTGTATGTGATGATATTGTTCTCAGTTGACAAACTGTACAGGAATCTAGTAATATAGACAGTGGTAAATGAAACTTCTAAGAAGGAAAATTTTCTGAGAAAAAGGTACATAGGAATTTTAAGGTGAGGATCCACCACTGTAAGAATGATAATAGTAAGATTTCCAGTTATACTCAACACATAGGTGAGAGAAAGATTAAAAAGCAGAACTTGTAGTTGTGGGTCATCAGTCAGTCCCAGCATGATGAAAGTTGTTATTGTCATATGGTTTCTCATCACTGTCCTTTGATGTTTAAAACACTCTCTTGTAAAAATCAAGATTTTTATGAGGAGATAGATATTTAAATTCTATAGAAAGAAAGCTGCTAGGGCCAGGGATTTAGCTCAGTGGTTCTGCAGCCTGCCTTTCAAGTACAAGGTCCCAAGTTCAATCTCCAGTACCAAAAAAAAAAAAGAAAGAAAGAAAGCTGCTCAAATGAAAGTCAAAGTCAGTTTTCATTTGTTTTTTCCTTTTACATCAGAATCAATATTGCCACTACTTCAATGGCTTTCCTGAATTCTACATCCATGGGAAGTGGAGAATTCCTTGAGGCTTCATGTTCCTCTAAAACAATCCAATTTTTTAAAAAATAAGTTTTTGACCTCTGAATTGACAAATGTAATTGGTTGTTATGTATTATATGGATTGAATTTACAAATGGTTTATAGAAAGATGTTGCCACTTCATAGGTCATTATATGTACTTTGTCCAAGACAAAACTGCATATAACACACAGCCAAGTAAGTAAGAACATGAATTCTCTCCATTATTTCTATCTGATTATTGTTTTTAAAGTTAGAAGCATTTCTGTTGGAAAATAAACAAAGAACAATGACAACAACAATGTCCCTTGTTTGTAAAAACCATAGTATTTATGCATGGTTTGATGCACAACTATCTACAATGTGAAAAAAGATAATGTTCAAGATATTTACAAAAGGAAGATTTTCATACCCTTGTCATATGTCATTATGTTCATTTATTTTATTATGACCAATTTTTCTCTCAAAGCCCGAGAAGAAATCTTCATTTAATATTACTAAATGCAGTCTTCTAGGTCATGTTTCTTACGTGAGTTTTTAAAATTAATGCTTATTAGTTGTACCAAATAGTGAGTTTCATTTGACATATTTGTACATCCACATATTACTTTGATCATTTTTACCATCTCATAACCTTTTCCCTTTTCTGTCCCCTCCCACTTATCCTCATCTTCATTCTCTAATAGTTGCCCTTCTACATTTTTATTGTCTCTTTTTAATCATTTTTTAGATTCCACATATGAGATTTTCCTCCTAGTGTTAATTTTTATTTTTTAGTGTCTTGCTTTTTGCCTTCTTTATTATCTATTAATATGTGAAATATTAGTGTCCTCCAATTTTCTAACTTCACACATCTTCTTGTTTTCTCTTTGTTACTCTCTTTAATCCATATTCTCTGTGGGTGATTACACTTAATCTCCTTATTTTTAATTTGTGATGTTCCTCAAAGACCAGATCTACTCCCTATAACCACATATTGATAACCATAGAGGTCATTTCTTGGTACCTGCAGAGGTTTTTTTGAGAGCCTTGGGCAGCAGCCAAAATCTTGGATAGTCTATGGATCACAAGTTAAATATCTCCAATATTTACCTTTTTCTGGTGCTATTTTTTGACATAGATTAATCTCTTTTGTATGACCTACAAGGCTATTTATGGAAAAGTACCTTCTTTGATTTTTCCACTTCAGCACAGGGCCTTTTCTTCCCTTTCTCCTTGAGTATTTTCAGTTGCACTAACATTGATCACTTACAGTTCTTCATATTCCTACCTTCTCTTTCCTCTGCACAAGCTAATCTTTTGTAATGCCTATTAGTCCTTCAGGATTCCACTTAGCTGTCAGTTCTTCAAGAAAATCTTCATTTACCCACCTAAAAAAATGTGAAATGATTCTATTGTCTTCTCTCAAAGTATCTGTTGCTTACCTTGCCTTGGAATATATCACATTGTGTTATGCTATGCATTGTAATCATATTTCTTCTGTATGATTTTGTCAACTTTCCAATGTAGAGACTTATTTAATATATGTATTAGCATTTCTATCATTGGAGAAAATATGTGACACCCACAATATTAAAAGGAGAGATTTATTTGTCTTATGGTTTCAAAGTGCTCAGCCCACGGCTAGCTGGCTCCAAAGCAAAAATACCATTGGAAGCACTTGGCAAAGAAATGCTGCTCACCTCATAGTATCCAGAAGCAGATTGGGTCAGAAAGCACACTTGTGAAATATACACACTCCAACAGTCATCTATAGTGACCATCTCCCCTTGGGCCCCACCTTCTAAGAGCATATTTAGCTTTGAACCTCAGTGGATTCATTCAATAATGAGTACAGGACTTCCATGATCCAATCTTCTCTCCAGGAATCTCCAGTCAAGTTAAAAACTAAAATTAATTTGCACAATATACCTTTTAATTCCCTTATATATGGCATATATAAGTTGTCAGCAAATTTAGCCAAAAAAGCAAAGCAAAGAGCTCTATATACCAACAGAAAGTTATACTATTTAGCTCTACTCTGGTCATTGAGTTCAAAGTTTTTTAATAAACTCTTTTCTGGTGATCCTACTCTCTCCAGGAAGTGGGATCATGGTTACAAATCTTTGTTAGAGTGAAAATTTAGGATGTTTAGAATTAGAAAAAAATCAAAAAATAATTTTGGAGCCGGGGATTTAGCTCAGTGGTTTCACCTCCTGCCTTGCAAACGCAAGGACCCTAGTTTGAGCCCCAGTACCAAAAATAAAACAAAAAACAAAAAACAATTTTTGACTATTCAACTTACTAATAAGTAACATTATAAAATGGATGTGATAGTTATATTATCTAAAATGAAGAAATGAACACTGATTAATAATTCTCAGAGTTATTCCAGTCTATGCCAGGCGAGAATTCTACCACTGAACCACCAATGCTTCTCCAGTCTATGGAACAGGAGAAAATATTTGCAGACCATATGTCTGAAAAAGTGTTGATTTTAAAAATGCATAAGGAACTCATAACTAAAAAACGAAACAACAACATGAACATCAAGTAATCCAATTTTAAAGGACAAAACACTTGAATAGACATTTTCCCCAAGAAGCCATAAATATGTCCAACGGGGACCTGGGATTTAGTTCAGTGGTTCCACTGCCTGCCTCGCAAGTGCAATGCCCCAAGTTCAATCCCCAGTAAAAAAAAAAAAATGTCCAACAGGATGTACAAAGGTGCTCAACATCATTAATCATCAGTAAAATCCAAATGAAAACTATGAGACATCAACTTAAACATATTAGAGTGGCTAAGAACAACATCAAAAAATTTAAGTTTACCAAAAAAAAAGAGGGGTCGGGGACTTAGCTCAGTTGTTCCAGCACCTGCCTCACAAGTGCAAGGTCCTGAGTTCGATCCCCAGTACCAAAAAAGAAAAAATTTAAATTTAGGTGACCAAGTAGACAATGGAAACCTTGTGCAGTGGGAATGTAAACTGGTGCACTCACTATAGAAAACAATATAAGATTTCTACCCAAAATTACAATAGAATGAATATATCATCTACAAATCCACTTCTGGATATACATATATCCAAAAGAATAGAAATAAGTATATCAAGAAATATCTGCATTCCCATGTTCATTACAGTGTAATCCACAATAGCCAAGATATAGAAGTTACTTAAATGTCTATTAACAGATAAATGGACTCAATGAAAATGTGAACTATGTATACACTGGAATATATGACAGTCCTGTAATATATGACAACATGGATGAATGTGGAACCCAGTAAGCCAAGTGAAATGAGTCAGTTACATAAGGACAAAGACTGCATGATTCTACTTAAATGACATGCCTAAAATAGTCATATTCAGAAGCAGAGAGTTAGAGCAGTGATTTCCAGAGACTGAAGGGATAGCAAAATCAAGAGTTGTTCAATGGCAGTGGATTTTCAATATGGAAGATGAATTAGTCTAGAGACCTGGGCTTTTCTTTGTTAGTAGTTTTTTTGTTTTTGTTTTTACTTCTTTAATTGCATTGACTGATATACAATTATTCAGAATTTTACATCTTCTTGATTCAACTTGGTAATTCATATGTATCTAGGAATCTGTCCATTTCTTCTGGGTTTTCCATCTTATTAGAGTACAAGTTCTCAAGGTAGGTATTGATGATCTTCTGGATTTTTGCAGGATCCGTTATAATTTTCCCCTTTTCATTCCTAATTACATGGACTTGGACCTTTTCTTTCCTTCATTTTTTTAATGAAGTTGGCCAAGAGTTTTCCTATTTTATTGAATCTTTTAAAGCACCAAGTCTTCAACTCATTGATTCATTGTGTTGTTTTCTTAGTCTCAATTGCATTAATTTTTCTCTGATGTTTACAATTTTCTTCCTTGCATGAGTTATGAGTTTAACTTCCTCTTCTTTCTCTAGGAGTTGAGGCTCAAGATTAGATTATTCATTTGCACTCACTCTTTTTCTGATGTAGGAACTCACTGCTATAAATTTCCCTCATAGGACTGCTTTCATTACTTCTGATTAGTTCCAGTGTGTTGCATCAGCTATATTGTTTAATTGTAGAAACTAATTTCTTCTTTAATTTGACCTGTGATCATTGATTATTCAAGAGGGTATTATTTAATTTCCATGTGTTTATACAGTTTTGTGGTTTCTTTTGCCATTCATTTTCAATTTTATTGCACTATGATCTAATGATATGCATGGGATAATTTCAATTACTTTGCATTTACTTAAGCATGTTGTATGGGCTAGGACATGGTCTATTTTGGAGAAACTCCCATGTGTTGCTGAGAAGAATGTGTATTTTGCTATTATTGGGTGAAACATTCTGTAGATACTACTAAATCCATTTGTTCAAAGGTTTGGTTCAGGACTGATATTTCTTTGCTGATTTTTTTCTACTTGATATGTCTGTTTGTGACAGTAACATATTGAGGTCCCCCATTACAATTATATTAGTACTTATCCGATTTTTTCATAGCTGTTAGTGTTTGATATAATTGGGTGTGCTGGTATTTGGTGCATTTATATTAATGATTATTATTTCTTCTCCTTGGATTGTCCCCTTAACAAGTATATAGTGACCCTCTTTGTCTCTTATGATAAGTATTGGCTTGAAATTCACTTTGTCTGCAAATCAAATGGCTACCCCTGATTTTTTTCTGGATTCCTGTCATACAGAGTATTGTTTCCATCCTTTGACTTTCAGTCTATGAATTTCTTTTTGAGTTAAATGTGTTTCTTATATGCAGTGTATTGTTGGGTTTTGTTTCTTGATCCACTCTGCCAATCTGTTTCTTTTGATTGATAAATTGAGACCATTCATGTTGACAGTTGCAACTGTTAGGTTTTGACTTACCCTTTCACTGTACTATTTTCCTCTTATTGCTTCTCTTTCTTTCCTTTCTATTTAATTGCTTGTCTTGCCTGCTGGATACATTCTATTGGGATTATTAGAATTGTCTTTTTCTAGAACGTCCTTCAGAAGTTTTTGGAGTGCAGTTGGTCATGAATTTCTTCAGTTTTCTTTATCATGTTCTTTATCATCTTATTTCTTCATCATCAATTTTAAAAGATAATTTTTCAGGGCACATCAATCTGGGTTCATGGTTATTTTCTTTTAGGGCTTGAAATATTTCAAGGTCTCCCTGATTGAAGAGTTTGTGTTGAGAACTCTGCTGTGATTCTGATGGGTTTTCCTTTATGGATAATTTGTTTCTTTCTCTAACAGCCTTTAATATTCTCTTCTTGTGTTGAATTTCTGGGATGTTCACTATTAGATGCCTTGCTGTAGTTTTCTATATGCCTCACTTATCTGCATGTCAATTTCTCTCAGTTGCTGAGACAAAATCCTCAACACCCAAAGTTAAAGGGAGAAAGGTTTGTTTGGCTTACAGTTTGTAGTGGTTTCAGTCCATAACCAGCTGGTTCCAAGGCAGGGTGGCAGAGGGGCAACAGGTCATGGCAGCAGAAGACATCAAAAGCAACAAGGGACCTTCACAGAGTCTTTCTACCCCTTATATCTTATTCTACTGTGATTAGAGTGGTGCCAAACCAGTACAATCAGTGTACTGGTAAGTAATCACATTCCCTTAATCCCAGCATCACACATTCTAGCCTCAGCCACTGCATGAGTCTTTTGGAGGACATCTAGACCCAAACTATAAGAAACATCGAGTGTCTCTTGCCAACCTAACTGTGGCTCCCTGACCCTAGATGTCTCCTACCATTGTCCCTCACCCAGTCACTGTGGGATTTCAACACTGGGATCCCAGAGATGAAGTCACCCTAATGGCTGCTCTGAGTCCTGGGTTCAGTTAGCCCCTCACTAAACTGGCATACGACAAGCACCCTCTCCAAGGCATACAGAAGTTGCTTGGACTGGAGTCATTCACCACCTGTTGCGGTGCACATCATCCACTGTTCCATTCCACTGGTGCATTTCTCCCTGGAGCCCTCTGGATTCACTCACCCTCACTGTGTCTCTATAGAGTCAATCCTCCTCTCTCAGTCCATGAGCCAGGAGCTGGTGAGAAAGTGCAGATTACCCCCTCAATTTTTGGCATTGAAGTCTGTCTCTTCACTTTCTCCGTGGACTCCAATTTCCATCAGATCTTTTCTGGGTCCTAGGGATCCATCTCCCTCCTTCTACTTCAAGTTATTATTTTCCATTGTCTGGATTCTGAATCTTAGACAGGTT
This sequence comes from Heterocephalus glaber, assembly GCF_000247695.1. The sequence continues at coordinate 12,473,426 of NW_004624802.1, read as the reverse complement.
TATTTGTTGCTGCTTACCACTCCCTCATCTTCCTGGAAATCTTCATTTTATTACAACAAAGCTGAATTGGTGGATGGGGCTTGAAATTAAAAGTCAAAATGATCATCCTAGTCCCTACATTTACCCACTATCCCACAGTTAATGCAGAAGATCTGTACAAATCACTCCAGGTGAGGGCTCCTCATTTGAAGAAAAGTTATGTGTAGGTGGATGCAGGTCAGCCTGAAACAAGCAAAAAATAATCTTCTGGACAGTATCATCAGTAAGTTAAATAATGAGCCTGCCCAAAAAGAACAAAAAGGGGTCATGGGGAAAGGCCAGAGGTGTTTCTACCCTTGTTTCCACCTGAGAGTGGAATAAATGAGACTCACCTTGTGAAAAACCTGAGGATTGGGATAATTAGGAATGTTTGCACCTATACCAGTTCAGATGATGAAGGAAGCTGTGGATCACATGAAAATCTGGATGCTCATCCTGAGTGACAAAATTAGTCTTCAGTTTTCAAAAGATGATTCTAACTGTGCTATGGAGAATAGACAAGAGAAGAACAAAACAAGAGACATAGAGACCTTGAACAGCCCTCCTTAGCTAATACAGATAGTAAGTAGGAGATTTTTTTTCAACTCTAGAACCCACAATTTTAGCCTTTGACCCTATGAATTCTCTTTCTCATCATGTGAGTTTAAAGAAAGTAAAAAGATGAGGGTAGACATGAAGATAAGGAGACTAAACAGAGAAGCAGGAGGAAGAAAAGATTAGTGACAGACAGGGCTGGGGATTTAGCTCAGTGGTTTCACCTCCTGCTGCATAAGTGCAAGGACCAGAGTTTGATCCCTGGTGCCAAAAAAAAAAAAAGATTAGTGACATACAGGAAGAGCAAGACAGACCCACCTGCAACTCTTTTGCCCTAACCTATACTAGGAATGCAAAGATTGCTTCTAAGCAGAGGATTTCAGCAGCACTGTGTTTCTGCCCGCAAAACACAAGCTCACCTTTCTTCATTTGCCTCAAGACATCAACTCTCTAGCTCTGTGCCACCATTTAATCTACAGGAATCTTGAATATCTCTTAGGACAGCACTGTTGTACTGATGACATTATCCTGATACATTCATTCATTCCAGAGATATATACCATGAAATGCAGGGGCCTGCCTCCTCAGTGAAGATTTCCTAGGAATGTAAAATTATCTTATCAAATGATAAGTACAGTCACCTCACCTTGTCCTCCCTACATAAGAAAAAGAAATTCCATGATTCTTGAATTTTAGAAGTGACATAAGCCCATTGGGATGTGCTGCTTTAACCCATTTAACAAATGGCTTTAAAACTAGAGCAAGGAAAGGGTCTCCAGCTTCTTGGAGTTACAGTCCTGCACTCTGATCTTTCTCATCTACCCAGCAGACTGAGAGACGCTCAGTACCAGTGGCACTGGAGCCTGTGGTAAATCTGAGAGGTGAATCATAGATTTGGGAGCCACTTCACCCTTTGAACAAAAATATTACACATTCACATTGCTGAACCTTCTCTTGGGCTGTGTGTAGTGAGTTTTGTTTAACTATGACAAAATACCTAAGGCCCTAACTTAATAAAAGATATGCTTTATTTTACTCACAGTTTTAGACTTCAAGTCCAAACTCAGATGTCCTCTTAGTGTGAGTGTCTAGTGAGGATAGTAGGTGGCAGTGGTGGTGGTATGTATTGACGTACCCAGTGACATCTCAAGTCAGGAAACTGAGTCTCAGAGAAAGGCCACATAATCCCTTCAAAGGCATTTCTCCAGTGACCTCCTTCCCACAGCACTTCCTAATACCACCACTTTGGGGACAAAGCCTGTATGTATGGCCTTTTGGGGGACATTCACCCAAAACATAGCAAGGTGCATGTAGGAACTTACATGTACTGGACACCTACCTCTAGCCAACAGGTGAATATGAACAATTGTCCATTACAAGACAAACTGGATGTAATTTGATCCACTGGCCCAATGTTATTTGTACCCAGTACTTCATCAACAGTGGGCAGTGGAAATTTTATCTGGATCTCAAGCATGTCCTATAGACACAAGGAAGTTACATCTACCTCCTTCCCCAGCAAACTACCCCCAGTTCGTTCTTACCAGCCCTGTAAATAGAATGTTATAATGGCAGGAAAGGATGCTATGCATGAACTCAACAACAGTTTCCACCCAGTTATATCCACTGCTGAGATCTCAACTCGGCATTTGCTTTGGTTTCATGATTAACAGCTGTGAGGGACACAAAACCTACCAATTTCTACAGAAGACAATAGGGCAAAATTACTGACTTTCCTGAAATCTGATACCAAGACTTAGGCTTGTGATTCTAGCTAATCCTAGTGAAGGCCTGTGTGGAGACTGGATTGGGTACAGGTGATGAAAAGAAGTGGGGGAAAAGTAGAGTTTATGTTAGTGATAAAAGGCTGGAAGCCAGGCATAGTGGGGCATGCCAGTAATCCTAATATTTGGGAGGCTGAGGCAGGAGGATCGCTATAATTTCAAAGCCAACCAGGGCTACATAGTGAGTTCAAGTCAAGCTTGAACCACAGAGTGAGATCCTGTTTCAAAAAAAAATACCTAAAAAAATTAAAGGTCTGTGAGAGGAGGAGGCTTCCAGGCCAACGTACTACCACTCCCAGATAGAGGAGGAGGCTTCCAGGCCAAAGTGCCACCAATCCCAGCACAGAGGAGGAGGCTTCCAGGTTGATATGCCACCACTCCCACCTAAGAGGAGGAGGCTTCTGGGCCAATGTACCACGGCTCCCAGCACAGAGGAGGAGGCTTCCAGGCCAATATACCACTGCTCCCAGCACAGAGGAGGAGGCTTCCAGGTTGAAATGCCACCAATCCCAGGGCAGAGGAGGCTTCCAGGCCAATGTACCACCACTCCCAGATAAAGGAGGAGGCTCCCAGGCCAAAGTCCCACCAATCCCAGCATAGAGGAGGAGGCTTCCAGGTTGATATGCCACCACTCCCACCTAAGAGGAGGAGGCTTCTGGGCCAATGTACCACCACTCCCAGCACAGAGAAGGTGAGCCATGCAGGTGCCAACAGCAAACCCCCGCCCCCCATCAAAATGAGAAGACATGTAAACAAGCCTCAAAACCAGACTGCCAGATCACTTACAGAAACCCCAAAGGGAAACAAGATGGAACACTCTGATACAGAACCACCCAGACTCCCTGAACTGGCAACAAAAGAGGATCTGGAAAAAAATGAAATCAGGAATAATTTCTCAGATAACAACAGAGATTGTGTGCACAGTGCAAGACATGATTAATAAATCTAGAGAGGAGCTGAGGAACATGATGGAATCCAACATAGGAAACAAATGGATTCTGTAAAACAGATGGAAACAGATTTCCAGGAGATTAAAAACGCCATTGAAAGCCTACCCAGCAGAATGAGCCAATGTGAGGACAGAATTTCAGACATAGAAGATAAGATTGCAATTAGTGCCCAGGAAAAGAAAATTTGCTTTAAAATAGTAATAGACCATGAGAAATCAATCCAGCAGCTGCTAGACGATGCAAAGAATGACATAAGACTGATCAGAGTCAATGAAGAAACTGAGAGAGTGCAGATGACATAAAAAAACTGTTCACAGAAGCAATGGCAGAAAACTACCCAAGGAGGGGAAAAGAACTTGACACACAGATAAGTGAGGCATATAGGACTCCAACTAGCCATGATCAAAAAAAATCTACACATAGACATATAATTGTTA
>NW_004624802.1:12453352-12467490 GCF_000247695.1 Heterocephalus glaber | reverse complement strand
GAAAAAATATGAGAAAAGGAAAAATATGGAAACAGAGTCTTTGCAAATAGGGAAGGGTGGAGAGGGGGAAAGGAGGACAGGGAAAGGCAAAAAAAACAAGAACCAAGATACATCATGTAAAGGCACAAGATCCCAATGATGAATGTAATTGTATTTTATATCTAAAATGTACCAATAAACTTAATGGGAAAAAATGGAGTACTACTCAGCCACAAAAAATGATATATTAGAGACATTTATAGCTAAATGGATGCACATTGAGGCTATACTCTTGAGTGAAATAAATAGGACACACGTGTAAATACTGAAGTTTTTTTAGTGTGAGAAACTGGAAGTGTAAATAAGTACTAAAAGGTATAATAGATAATGTGAAATAGGAAGAAAAGGGGCAAAGGGGAAGGGGAAGTTCGAGGGCTAGGGGAAAGAGAGAAGAGAATGAAATTAATATGAGAAAATGAAAAAATGGAAACAAAGTCTTTGTAAATAGGGAGGAATGGAGGAGTTGAAGGGAGAGCAGGGGAAGGGGGGAAAAAATAAGAATCAAGAGAGATTATATAAAGGTGCAAATTTCCAATGCTGAATGTCATTATATTGTATACCTAAAATGTACCAATAAAATAAAATTTTAAAAAAGGAAAAAATTAAAGGACTGGATTCCACAGCCCACCAGTACAATAGACCCCTGCAGAGGATCCCAATCTCCTGTCATTCTGGCCCTTTTCACTGCCCTTGTTCCCAGAATGTTCTTCTTTTTTTTTTTTTTTTTTTTTTGGTACCAGGGATCGAACTCGGGACCTTGCACATGTGAAGCAGGCAGAAGAACTACTGAGCTAAATCCCCGGCCCCCTTCCCAGAATTTTCTAAGTCTGATTTTCATGTCTTCATCACTGTGATCTCCCAGAGTCAGTTTATGCCCAGCATTTTTCATATTTCACTTGCCTTCTCTCTCAAGGTCGCTAAGATAGCTCATCTAAACCCTTCCAAGTTATTCCTGTCAAACCTTGCACCAGGATTTTCTCTTCTCTAAATCCTTTCTACAAGTCCCACACACAGCTCTTCCCTACCTCTCTTCAACATGGTACATTTTATATACTCCACCAAAATTAGGAAATTTTTTAATAAATGAAGTCCAAACTGTTTAATACATCTGAAAACCTTGATGAATGTTATTATTCAATGTCTATAGGAATAAAAACAATACTATTAGCAAGCATAGTAGTGATCAAAATAGATTACTTAGCACTTTATTTACCATACACTGGGCTGAGCAATTTTCTTCTCTCTCTCTCTCTCTCTCTCTCTCTCTCTCTCTCTCTCTCATCATGTACTAAAATAAAATCAAAATGGATGAAAAAGATCTAAATGTAAGAACACAAACAATTTTTAAAAGATGAATTTAAAAGAGATTTAACAATTAAAACAATTTTTGGTTTGAGATTTGGCTCAGTGGCGCCCACACCAGCCTCAAAAGTGCAAGGTCCTGAGTATGATCCCCAGTACCAAAAATAAAAAATAATTTTAAACAATTTAAAAGAGATGAAACTTGGGCCAGGAATGTAGCTCAGTGGTGCAGCATCTGTTTGGCAAGTGTGAATCCTTGAGTTCAATTCCCAGTACCAAAAAAGAGAGAGAAAGAGAGAGATGAAATTCTTGAAGACATAGGCATAGGGAAGGGCTTACAGAACACAATCTCAACTGCATAAGAAATAATACTAAAAATCAATAAGTGCAATCACATCAAATTAAAATCTTCTGCACATCAAAGGAAACAACCAACAGAGTGAAGCAATAGCCTACAGAATGGAAAAAAAATTGCCAACTATTCCTTCAACTGAGACTAACATCTAGACTATATAAAATACTCAAAAAAATTAGATCCCCAAAAATAAAAGACCCAATCAAAACAAGAGCAATTCTAATAAATAGATAATTATCAGAAGTACAAACTCTTAAAAAAAAACAGAAGTAAAAACTCAATAAACACATGAAAAATTGTTCAGCATCTCTGGCCATTAGTGAAATGCAAACTAAAACCACAGTATGATTCCATTTTACTCTGGAAAGAATGACTATTGTCAAGAAATCAAATAATAACAAATTCTGGTGAGGCTTTAGGGGAAAAGGAACCCTTCTACATTGCTGGTAGGATTATAAACTAGTACAATCCCTATTAAAATCAGTATGGAGATTCCTCAACAAACTAAAACTAGAAATTTCATTTGACCCAGCTAGTCCCCTTTTTGTATCTTCCTGAAAGGATTAACAGCATCATATTACAGGCATACCCATGTTTATAACAGCAAAATTCATAATAGCTGAACCTTGGAAGTGACCTATATGCCCATCAACAGATGAATGGGTAAAGAAAATGTGATATTTATACACAATGGAGTACTAATCTGCCATAAAGGATAAACAAGAGTCACTTGTAGGAAAATGGAAGCACCTTGAAACCATATTAAGTGAAATAAAATAGACATGCAAGTTTAAATATTGCATGATTTCTCATGCATGAAAAACCCGAAGTATAAATAAAAGATAGATAATAAGAAATAGGGAGCTCAATTTTTCTCTTATGGGAATGGATTAGTAGATGAAGGGAGAAGGAGGAGAGAGACAAAGGAGTTAAAAAATTAAAATGTGTCATGTACATGTACCAACTCTTCATAAGTAATCTAATTAATATGTATTGAAAACATGTACTAACAAAAAATGAAAACTAAAGAAATAAAAAAGAAGTCAAATACTTTGCATTAGGACAATAGGAAAAATATCTTGAGAACATGTCAAGAATCAATAGGATCCACCATCTGCAGGCTCAAGAATCTAAGAGTGAAGGAGTTATTATCAGTTTGTTTCTTCTTGTAAGGCAGAATCTTTTTTGTTTATGTCTTATACTAATCTGAAAATGATGATACACAGTGTATTAACTATTATTATTTTGTTATAAATTTTTGTTTTATTTTTTCATAAAATTGAAAAAAGACTGAAAATTTTTATTTGAAGAGAGAGACCTAGGGGAAACTGCTCAAAAAAGCTGCATAGGGAATTATTCCCCTGTTCAATATGCTCAACCATCCAGGAACATGGAGGCCTCTGCAGCTATGATCCAAGGAGGCTACTGCATATGCTAGTGGCAGTTTTTAGTGTCATTCAGGTGAAGCTGGTTTTACAGGCATTCAGGATGAAAGATTCATGGGGTCATGGAGGGTCCCACCCATATTTCAAAGAAAGCCATGAGACCAGTCAGTGTGCCCCTGAAAGTGTGTGGAGTTGTAAGAGAGCAGCTGAAAATATGATGGAGACCCCAGAAAGTCAGAGAAGCCAGGAAAACTGGAAGCAGTGAGAAAAACCAGCCCATGAGAGAAGCCATGAGGACCACTACCACCAGCAATGTCATAAAGGCAGGGCTGCCCCAGCTGTTTTGTGCTCACATCCTTACTCTAGTTGCTGTACATGGAGATACAAGGTTTAATGTTTGCCTTACTGGGTTTTTTATCTTGTTTTGGTCCATTTTCTTTCAATCTCTCTGTTTCTCCCTTTTGTTGTTGTTGCTGCTGCTGCTGTTTTTATTAGTACATGTTTGCAGTACAGCATGATCATACTCATTGTTGGAAGTTCATACATGTACATAACACATCTTAACCCTTTTTACATCCCCTTCCCCAACCCTCCCTCACCCCTACCTCTATTGCTTGGCCCCATTCCCTTTCACCCCATTCCCTATTTCACTGTTTCCTATTATCTTTTATTTTGCTCTTTTATTTATTTATATTTTATATTTTTCACATAAAGGAACACATGCAATATTTAAGCTTGTATGTCTGAGTTATTTTGTTTAACATTATGGTCTCACAATGCATCCATTTTCCTGCTAATGACTCAAATTTATCCTTCTTTACAGCAGAGTAGTACTCCATTGTGTTTAAATACCACATTTTCTCTGTCCATTTATCTTTTTGTGGACATATAGGCCATTCCAAGATTAGTGAGTGGAAATGTTTTCCTGTACAACTGTGTGTTGGCAGTGTTAAACTTCTTTTCAATATTACAAGGGTTCACAGGGAAGAGTTTGCTTTAAGTTTCAGAGGAGACTTTGGATTTGGACTTTTCAGTAGTGCTGGAACTATTAAAATTGTGACTACTCTTAGAGATGGATTAAATGTATTTTGCATAAAGAAATCCAAATGAGTTCTTTTTGAGGTGAGGAAAAGAATCTTATAGTTTAGACCTAAAATGACCCCCAAAGCCTCATGTATTTTGAAGGTAATTGGATTATGAGGGCATCATAGCAGACTTTCTATTAAAGTCTACACCCATGATAGTGAAACTTTTAAAAACCAAGTACCCATACAGCAACCCAAAACTCACTTATTTCTTGCAAAGTGCCAATACTGCAATTAAACCTGAATACTGAGGTTTTAGTTTAGAAAAATCAACCCATACTTTAACATCTTTTGTCTTAAAAGAAAAACACAATAACAGAGCTTTCAGTGATACAAACAGCTTTTTATCAAAAGGTAAAAGTCTACATCGGGCATGCTTTTACACAATTAATCTGATCTTTTCTGATGTATGCATGCTGATAATTTGTGAAACCTTGGCTCATACTTCATTAGTTTGAGAGAAACACATGCAGCACTCGGGTCATCTCTTAGTCTGTTTCTTGTATCAGATTTGGTATAAATCAAAGCTGACAACAGCTGCTCACAAGCATAAATTGATTCAAACAAAGCAAGAAGATCAATCCCAAGTGCTTTCATTGATTTAAAATTATTTGGCAAAAAAGTCCACACTTCAAGTATTTCATTTTTAGAACTGCCAGCTCTGCTGTCCTTTGTCACTCCTTCACACTCTATCTTCTCTATCTTCTCCAATGCTTCATGTAAGTCATAGAATTTATTTTTCCAGATAGAGCTTTCATGAAATTCAAATAGCTCCTTTTTTAGGTTTCCAAATCTAACCTGTGTAAGCAGGAAAGTTCAAGTTCTTCAAGTTTGGCTTTATCTGGATAAGTGAGAAAACACAGGGTTGTTTCTATCATATGGAACTACAAAAATCTGTTATTAAAATTTTCCTTTGCAGTTGCTACAATGCTAAAAAATTCCTTTTAGATTTCCTGATGGATTGTCTGCAACTGTTTTAGAATTTCCTAAATGCATTTTTAGATTTGGAAACTGTTTCACCTGCCCACATTCAGTCTCTTTCAAAAACATGCAGTTGGGGCTGGGGATTTAGCTCAGGGGTGCTGCCACCTCCCTCACAAGCACAAGGTAGCGAGTTTGATCCCAGGTACAGAAAATTAAAATTAAAATAAACGTGCAGTTATCTCTCAAATGTTTTGGTATAGCAAAACATCATTTCTGCTGTTTTCCCTACACCTTGAATTTTTTATCAGTACATCATAGTATTAAATCTATTTTAAAAATGAGGTTAGTAAGCCAGAACATATCACTGAGCTATGATTATTCCTATTCTTTTTCATTCACAAATAGCCTAGTTTCATCCAAGCAGGCTACAAATCTCTCCAGGAACAATTCTCTGGTCATCCATCAAACACTAATGTACATAAGTAAAGCATTGCATTTTGCCTGAACCTCATCAACAAGTGCTTGAAACTGTCCAAAATTAAGAGCATGAGCCATGATGTAATTCACCATTTTTGAGACATCTTTGAGGATACTGTCTAATTTTTTGCTGCTTTCCCTGGCACAAGGAGCTTCTTGATACAATGAAACTGAATGACTGGATGTTTTGCTTCTTTAACAAAGAACTGTATGAAACCAGATGTTGCCCCATCATGAAAGGGGCATGATGTAATTGAAACCATTTTTCTGGTCTTATGTCTTGTGACAAAAACGCCTCCATCATACCATTGTAGATATCTATTCCTTGTGTTCCTCCAGGCAAAGATACCAGTTTCACCAGCTCTTCTCTTATGATGTCACCAACCCAAAAATTATTGCTAGCCTTGCATGATTATTTATCTCTGTGCTTTCATTCAAGCACATGCAGTAATACGATGCCTTCTGTAAGTCATTGATGAGCTGCTAACATCACTTGCTGTGCGCAGGACTTGATCTTTAACAGTATTTCTGCTAAGTAGCATCTCAGAGATCTATTGCATAATTTTATCCTTGTTTGAGAAATCACGGAAAAAGACAACACGGCCATTTTGATAAAAATCTCCATCAGAAAGGGGATTACCATGTTTTGCTATGCACAGTGAAATTTGAAAGTTGGCAGCTGTCAAATGATTTGTTTTAGAGAGATAGCTGCAAAACTAAGATACTGCGAATGGTATTTCCTCAATTTCTCTTCAAGAAACTTTCATTTCAGTTTCACCAAGTTTGGCAACACTTTTGGTTGGTGTGAAAGTGCCACCTGACACTTGATGTATGACACATATTTTCATTATGCAGAATACATAACGCTTTCCCATTGCGTTCAATCAGTCCAAATGATTTTGTCCAGGCCTCTTGCAAGAAACTTCCACTACCTGTATTCACTTTTACTTTTTTCACTGTAGTCATTTTTTGGTGTTCAAGACTTGGAGTCTACAAAAACCCAAAAAAATATTTTAAATGTCGCATCAAGGCTGGGAATGTAGCTCAGCAGTGCAGTGCCTGCTTGGCAAGTGCAGGACCTAAGTTCAATTCCCAGTACCAAAAAAAAAGCCCCCAATGCAAATCTATCCCTATACACTAAGGGCCAATGATTTAGCTCAGTGGTGCCACTGCCTACCTCACAAGCACAAGGTCCCAAGTTCAATCCCCAGTACCAAAAAAAAAAAAATAGTAAACACTCTTAGTTAATACTAAAGAATTGGATATTCCCTGAGTCAACAATCTATGGCAGTGATTCTCAGCTGGGGTTCCTCTTGAATTTACTGACCAGCAGTGTAAGAGGGCAATGCTCCACTGACCACCAGGTTTTGGCCTGCTCTAAAAAAGGCATCTGAGTGCATTTCCTACCTTGTGGGGTTTTCTGCTAAAATAGCCCACCCAAGCAAATATATATATTCTTGTTCTTTTTTCATAAATTCTTTACAAACAACTAAATATGATCCTGCTGATTCAAATATCCCAGGGGAACAGCACGACATTAAAATAATCTCAGTCTCTTAATTATAACATTTCTCTGCTAAATCCCAGATATTAAATTTCAATTTTTCATTTTTAAAAAACCCAAAATTTTATGTTAATAAAAGTGTATGTATTAAAACTCAGTCTGTCCTTGATAGTGCACTGACCAGCCATGTAAAGGCTTGGATGAGTCACAGCTAATAAGTTGTGGCACATGACATCACTGCCTGGTGCCACTACTCCTTTCTGAGCATGTGCATGGTCCCTGAGGGCACTGTCATCTGATGCTTGGTTGCTGGGACTGCTTGGATTGCATGCCAGCAGAAAGGGCTCTATATATGCCCACTACAGCATGTGCGCCACAGGTTTGACAACACTGTTCTAGACAGAAGAGGTAGTGCCCTGGAAGGGTATATCCTCCTTCCCAGCTCTTCTTTTTACTCTCTGCTTCCTCTCCACAACTATCTTATGCACAGACCCTTCGACCATGCCTCAAACCAGGCAAAAACTTGAACTTCTAAAGCATGAACCAAAATAAGCCTTTTTTCTTTTAAGTTGCAAGTGTGAACTATTGTGTCCCAATGAAAAGAGTGACTAAGTAAGCAGGCCAATGCTTACACAGATTCTAAGAATGGGGCTTTGCCTTACAAAGGACTCACATCAAAGGAAACTACAGTTTCACAGGAATATCCTCCCTCCAAAAAGGAGATGATCAGAGTTTTCACTCTGACCATGGCCTCTAACTGCAATCCCACCATTTCTCAAAATGCACCTTTGAATAGAGTTGCCAGGTTTACAAATGAAAATAGAGGACACCAGGTTAAATTTGGATTTCTCATATATGGTACATGATTTGGGGAGGTAAGTATGTCCCATATATTTCTTTTCCCAGAAAGATAAAACAGTCTGGATCTCTCTAGCTAAATACTTCAAGGGACATTCTTGTCCTAAAACCTTACCTGTTTTTTACTTCACTATGTTGGTGAGAGAAGCATGAAGCCACCTAGGGATGAGCAGCTCAGTTTCATCAGGTCCTCTTCATTTTGGCCCATACTCAGATCAGAATGAAGGAGAGAAAAGGCAGGGTCTCTCTTTTGGTCTTCTTCAGATTCAAACTCTATCAGAAAATGCTTTTTTGGATCTAATATTGATGTCTCTTGGTCTATTTCCAAATAATCTTACCCTGCTGTCTATAAACTGAAAAGGCAACTTCATGACCTTGTCATTAGATCCTTCTGAATCATAAGAATATTAAGTATCTATCCAAACCTTCCCCATCCTTCTCTTCCCTGGACCACCTAATAATAACTCATTCTTAACTCTTGGTCTAAACGTTTCAAAAACATTATGGCTCAGCAATTCTAACTCTATAACTTTGTGTTTTTTAAAAAGCATAAAATAAGGATACAAAGACATAGGTATAACAGAATCCGTCTCAGCAATATTTATAACAAAGAAATTTAATTCCAATGATGACATTAATTAAAATTATAGTACATCCATATAGTTAAATTAAAAAGAATATTGAATCTGCTGTGCAAGCGCAAGGACCTGAGTTCAATCCCCAGTACCAAAAAAAAAAAAAAAGAATATTGAAGTCATATTTAGAAGTCTCCTAATAAGGTATAATATTAACAGTAATTTAATAAAGTAGAAAATACCTATTACAAAACAACTTAGAAAATATAATCTCATTTCTAGTTTTTATAAATATGCATAAATATGCAGACAAAGAGAAAATAGGCTTCAGTAATTTTCCAGAGACATTATTAACAACAAAAGGTTGGTAGTTATTTTCTTCTGAATGCAAAATTCTTTGAAATTAACAGAGTTACTCTTCTAAACTGGAAAGAAAATCAATGCTATGTAAAAATTCTCATTATCGTGCCATGACAGTGATTTCCATGTTTGTACTGCTCACTTCTTTGGTTTATAGCTGAAAGATAATTTGTGAACAAGCAAGATCTGGCTTCCCAGGAAGAGTAAAAAGGTGCTGGATCCTCTGGCCAGCAAATTGAGGTGGAATCCAATGAGACAAAGTGCATATTTTGTTGCAAGAAACAAAAGTGGCATTTCCACAGTAGAAAGACAAGATCAGACCTTCTGATGCCACTCAGAGAGGAAACAGGGATGTGAACTTCTACCATAGGATCAGAAGAAAAAAAAAGAGTAAGTCTGTCAAGGGGGTAGGAGAAGAAGTTTAGTAGAGAAGATCAACATCTCAGAGAATCTAGGAGAGAGAGTGGCAGTTAAGTCGAGTAACTGGACAGATGCTGCACCACAGAAAGCACACCAACAAGACTCAGTGTTTGAACTCCCAAGACAAACCAAACAGATCCCAGCACTATTTCTTCCCTGTCACCCAGGATACCGAAGCTGGACATCACACCAGAAATAAAGATGCTTTTGTTGCAGCAGAGATGATTGATGTCAGAAAAAAAGGTTGCAACGAGGCATCTCTGGGAAAAGGATAAAGATGTATGTCTCAAGAATTACAACCCCAGTAGTGGCTTCGTCTGCCGCCGTCCTCCTGCATGTGGGTTCGTCTACCTGCTCTCGTCTCCCTCAGGCCTGCCATCCTCTAGAGACCAAGCACCATGCCTTCAATTAATTTGCAGAGTTCCGTTGGAGAGATATTTGAAGTTGATGTTGAAATTGCCAAACAGTCTGTGACAATCAAGAGCATGTTGGAAGATTTGGGAATGCATGATGAAGGAGATGATGACCCAGTTCCTCTACCAAATGTTAATGCAGCAATATTAAAAAAAGGTCATTCAGTGGTGCACCCACCACAAGGATGACCCTCCTCCTCCTGAGGATGATGAGAACATAAAAAAGAGAACAGACGATATCCCTGTTTGGGACCAAGAATTCCTGAAAGTTGACCAAGGAACCCTTTTTGAACTTATTCTGGCAGCAAACTATCTAGACATCAAAGGTTTGCTTGATGTTACATGCAAGACTGTTGCCAATATGATCAAGGGGGAAACTCCTGAGGAGATCTGTAAGACCTTTAATATCAAAAATGACTTTACTGAAGAGGAGGAAGCCCAGGTACACAAGGAGAACTAGTGGTGTGAAGAGAAGTGAAATGTTATCCCTGACACTGTAACACTATAAGGATTGCTCCAAATACTAGTTGCACTGCTCTGTTTATAATTGTTAATATTAGGCAAACAGTAGACAAATGCAGCAGCAAATCAGTTGTACTAGTATAATATTGTTCTCATTGCATGTGTAGTTTCAGTACAGATTCCAAACCAATGGCTTAATTTCTTCTAGTCTGAGCAAATATTCTGAATAAAACGGAACTGTGGGTTCTCTGTAGAAAGTTGACATGTTGAGCTTTCCCTCTTTTTGTAAAGTGATTTCTTCCTAGTTTATTGTCCAATTGAAATTAATGAGCTTTTAAAAGTTGGCATTGTAAATAAAACAACTTGCAAAAAGTTTTCTGAAACAGAATTAACAAAATATTATCTTTATTCAGAAGTTGGTAACTGGAAAAAGGCTACTTGAAATAACTGTTCCAAGTGGGGTTATTTAGGATGTCTTCCAGCCTCCAGAGTCAAGCAGTATCACTGGTATAGATAGGTCTGTAGGTAGCAGGGCTCCCTTAGTTGGACCTGAGGTCTTATTTTACTTGTTTTTAAATTTTTAATCTTCTCAGCTTTGAGTATGTTGCCTAGGGACTCAGTAACTACCAAGTTTGTGGTTTGGGGGAGAAATATAACTAGACAGTTTTTTAGCTTTTCAATTAAAGACAATAATTCATATGGTATGTCATCTTTCTCTAATCACTGTTTTCATGTGGGGAAAACTATTCACATTACTTGCATGTAAAATGTAATTTAACCTTTAATATTAAAATATGTGCCAAAACCCAGAAAACGTTCATCATGAGTGCAAGATACTTTCAATAAAAAGTATATTATATTAAAAAAAAAAAAAAGAAGAAGAAGAAGAAGAATTACAATCCCAGAAAGGTACCTGATCCTCAGGGAAGATAGGAATTGCTAGGTCATCACACACAGCGGTCACAGCTGCCTTCCCTCTTCTCTTCAAATGTGTGTTTACTCAGCTTTGCACCTTCAATCAAGCCAGGTCAAGGACATAAAAACAGACCCAGAACCCAAGGCCTGAGCAGCATGTCTGTGACTTGTGGCCTCAATCTGGGTGAAGCAAGGAGCTCACCACTCACACTAACACACAGCAGGTCCAAGCTTCTCTCTCCTCCTTGAAAGTGGCTGAGGTCAGATCCTTATCTCGAAGAACTGGGAGGAGAGAAGGAGGTCAAGGGCTCCAGAGGAACCTATGCATGAGACGCCTCATGGCCCCTGTGACCTCCTTATTCCTCAGGGTATAGACAAAAGGATTGAATGTAGGAGTGACAACTGTGTAAAAAAAGGCATAGATCTGGTCTGTGTCCAGAGAGGAACCTGACTCTGGCCTCAGATAAGCCACAGTGGCAGACCCAAAAAAGAGAATGACCACAAACAAATGGGAGGAGCAGGTAGAGAAGACTTTTCGACGACCCTGGGATGTTGAAACCCCAAGAATGGTGACAAGAATACAGGCATAGGAGGTCACGATCAGCAAGAAAGGAGTCACAATGAAGAATATAGTGATAATGAGCTTCCCAACTTCACCCGTAAAAGTGCTCCCAGTAACCAATCTCAGTACAGGCATGACATCACACATGTAGTGGTGGATGGTGTTGGCACCGTGGAAAGGCAAAGAAAAAATGCAAATGGAGTGAATGGTGCCAGTGATGACACCCATGAGGTAAGAAGCCCCCACCATGCAGTTACATGCTCTCTGCTTCATCAGGGTGGTATAATGCAGTGGCCGGCAGATGGCAGCATAGCGGTCATAGGCCATGGCAGTGAGCAAGCAGCACTCAATGACCCCAAAGAAAGAAAAGAAATACAACTGGGTGAAGCAGCTGACAAGTGGGATGGTGGGGTGGGTGGACATGAGATCAGCTAGCATCCTGGGCACAATGGTGGTGGTATAGAGGATCTCCACCAGGGAGAAGTGGCGAAGGAAGAAGTACATGGGGGAGTGGAGGACAGGGTCAGCCAGGGTAAGGATGATGATCAGGGAGTTGCCCAGCAAGGTGACCATGTAGATGCAGAGAACCCCCCAAAACAGGGGGACCTGGAGGGAGCAAAAACCTGAGAACCCCAACAGAATAAACTCAGTCACTGCTGTGTCATTGTCACCAACCATGTCCCCAAAGCCAGACTGCAATAAGGAGCTGGAGAAGGTGTCATGCAGCACCAGGAGGCAACCAGGCAAAGACAAGGACTTTGGCAAGAAAAGTGTGGGAAAGTCCACAAAAATGTTCCAGCTCTCAGGACTAGGATGTGAGATTACCCGGCCTGGTGATGACTTCTTCCAGAAAAATGTCTCAGAGCAGAAAGAAGATAAACCAAAGTGAGGGAAAGCAGCAATCTTCCTTGAGCCAGGGACTTGATGAACACCAGGATGGTTTATCCATTCACCTAGAGATTGAGTTCCGAGAGTAAAGAGCTGGGAAAGAAAATACAGCTCCTCTTGAGAGATGGTTTAGAATGTGAGCAGAAAATGGAGGCCAAACAGAGTAAATAAAGTTGGCAGGAGGAAACAGGAGAAAAAATGTATCCACCTTGAAGCAGAGAAGGATAGGGAATGAGAGATCGACAGCAAAAGACAGATACAAAACTCGGGATCTAAAACAAAGGCACAAGAACCTGTGATGCTTTTACCTATAGAGAGGTCCCCAGGGTCTTCAGAATGCCCCTCCCCAGCAGCTCATCACAGCAGTTTGATCTCCCCAAGAGCTTGATTCCCAGAGCAGAGGGGAGGGAGGGAAATCTGATGAAAAAAGATGAGAGGAGGGGTGACTTCCTCCTGCTACATCATGGTGCCTATGTGTGCATTGACAGCCCTGGGTCTGGAGCATCCAGAGTCCCTCAGCTAGGTCTAAATGGAGCTGGACTCTGAAACCCAGAGTTCTTACCCACTGGCTAGTGCCCCAAGGGCTGCCTCCTGTCCTACGCATCCCCAGTATTAGTTTCCAATTTTCTCACCAATGCCTTGTGAGCAATTTTTTTAAATATTTTTATAAAACAGTGCTAATCTTCAGAAAAGAATTATGTAATAGCAACAGGTCTGAAAAAAATCCCAACCCCACACAGGGTTCAATGACCCCCCAACCCCCCAGCTGCTGAGAGAAGCTGCAGTTTTGTGTGAACTTTAGAAACAAGAAATAATTTCTTAGATCTTAGCTGGGGCTGATGACATTCCTCTGGCAGGGAATGACAGAAGTGACCTGAGAAGATGCCTTGGGCAATAGAGGCTCACTGAATAAAAACCAAGAGAACTTGCAAGTCCCCCAATTGGAATGTATCACTTAAAATAGGAGGACTTGTACTGCAGGTTCATGTCCAGTTCAGTGCTCTAGGGAAAAATTTCTTATCCAAGACAGCCTATGGTTGGTTGCATTACTCTCCTTCTTATTTTGTGAAAGATTTTAAGAATTTCAACTGGGTGCACACCAATAATCTCATCATTCTGGGAAGCTGAAGTAAGAGGATCACAAGTTTGAGAATAGCCAGAAAACTTAAGGACAGAGGGACCATGTGTAACAAATAAAGAAAATAATAAGAAAAGGACTAGGAACAAAGTTGAGTGTGAGGGCCTTCTGTTCAATCCCTATTACAAAAAAAAAAAAAAATCCAAGTAATGTATCTAATTAGTTTTCCCAGGATGAGGGAGAACACAATTCACTCCTCTTTCAATGGGACTCCACACACTAATCTTTTTTTTTAATTCTTTTATTGGTACATTTTAGGTGTGCAATACATTTACATTTATCATTGGGTGTTTGTACCTGTACATGATGTATCTTAGCTCTTATTTTTTTCCCCATTACCTGTGTGCCCTTCAACCCTACACCCTTCCCTATTTACATAGATTTCGTTTCCATTTTTTTTTTCTTTTCTTTTCTCATAATTTTTCCTTTCCCTTCTTCCCTTTCCCCTTCCCCTCCCACCACCCCTACACCTTTGG
>NW_004624802.1:12412448-12427930 GCF_000247695.1 Heterocephalus glaber | reverse complement strand
TCTGGGCTCACACTCATGATCTTTCTGTCTCCAATAACCTGAATGATTCAATTACAAGTGTGGGCACAGCTGAAATACTTTAAAACTTTCACAAAATGAGAAAGAAAATAATCTAAAAATCATAGGCTGCCTTGAATTAGAGGAAGCTTCCTAGAGCACTAAATAGGGCATGAAACTGTGGCAATGAGAAAAACTTCTCATTTAATCAATACACAAACTTCAAAGCACTTGGCTTCCTCTGTGATCTTTAGACTTTGAACCATCATTACTCATGTCATCCTTTCAGGTCACCTTTGCCATCCCCAGCTGCATCTCTAAGAGAGTGTTTCTCATTTCTAAAGTTCACAGGACACTGCAGTGTCTCTCAGAAGCTGGGTGATAGTCAAAACTTGGGTGGAGTTGGTCTTCCAGAAGTCAGACTCAGTAACTATCTCAATAACTATTTTCTTTGAGGATTAGCACTATATTGCAAAAACATTTTTTAAGTGCTTTCCAGGCGTGGGAGAGAAGGCTGAGAACAGATAGGGCAGGAGGCAGCCCTTAAGGAAACTGGGCCAAACAATCCAGTTTGCATCAACTGACCAGGGATTTAGAACACTAGGTTTATGAGCCCCACTCCCTTCAAACCCAGCAGAGGGACCCTGGACACATGCCAGGATGCTCCAGACCCAGGCCTGCTGGCAAGAATTTAAGCATTCTGGTATGGCAAGTGGAAACCACTTCCTCCCCCATTCTTCATCTTCCCCTATCTGATTTCCCTCCCTACCCTCTGCTCTGGGAATCAGGCTCTGGGGAGACCAAGCTGTTGTGATGAACTGCTGGGGAGGGGCACTCTGAGAGCCGTGGGGACCTCTCCAAGTAAAAGCCCCGCAGGATGTCTCACTGTGATCTTTTATATCTTGTGTCTCTTTCTCTCCTGTGCTGTTGCTCTCTCATTCCTTTTCCTTCTCTGCCTCACAATGGATCCAATTTTACTCCTGTCTTCTTCCAGCTTCATTTACTCTGTTTGGCCCCCATTTTCTTCTCATATTCTTAACCCTTTCTTAAGTGGAGCTGTCCTTCCATTCCCAGCTCTTTACTCTTAAGAACCAGCCCCTAGTTAAGTGGGGAAAAAAATCCTGGTGTTCACCAGTACCCAGCCTCCAGGGAAATCTGCCTTTTTTCTTATCCTTCTACTTGCAACACTTTTCTGGGAAGAAGACACCAACAGGCCACATGATCCCCCATCCTAGTTTTGAGAACTAGGACATTCTTGTGGACTTTCCCACACTTTTCTTCCCAAAGTCCTTGTCTTTGCTTCTTTGCCTCCTGGTGCTGTGTGAGACCTTCTCCAGCTCCTTATTACAGTCTGACTTTGGAAACATGGTTGGTGACAATGGCACAGCAGTGACTGAGTTTATTCTGTTGGGGTTCTCAGATTTTCCTTCCCTCCAGGTCCCCCTCTTTTGGGGGGTGCTCTGCATCTACATGGTCACCTTGCTGGGCAACTCCCTGATCATTGTCCTCACACTGGCTGACCCTGCCCTCCACTCCCCCATGTACTTCTTCCTTCGCCACTTCTCCCTGGTGGAGATCCTCTATACCACCACCGTTGTGCCCAGGATGCTGATCGATCTCTGGTCCACTCACCCCACCATCCCACTTCCCAGCTGCTTCACCCAGATGTATTTCTTTTCTTGCTTTGGGGTCACTGAGTGCTGCTTGCTCACTGCCATGGCCTATGACCGCTATGCTGCCATCTGCAGGCCACTGCATTATACCACCATGATGAACCAGGGAGCATGTAATTGCATGGTGGGAGCCTCTTACCTCATGGGTGTCATCACTGGCACCACTCACTCCGTCTGCATCTTCACCTTGCCCTTCCATGGTGCCAACACCATCCACCACTTCTTGTGTGACATCCTGCCTGTGCTGAGACTGGCTACTGGGAGCACCTTCCGGGGTGAAGTGGGGGACCTTGCCATCACAATAGCCTTTTCCTGACCCCTTTCTTGCTGGTCATGGCCTCCTATTCCTGTATTCTTGTCACCATCCTTGGAGTAGCAACATCCCAGGGTCGTCAAAAAGTCTTCTCTACCTGCTCCTCCCATCTGTCTATGGTCATTCTGTTTTTTGGAACTGTGACTGTGGCTTATCTGAGGCCTGAAGGAGCCTCTTCTCCAGACATGGACCAGATCATTGCTGTCTTCTACACAGTTGTCACCCCTATGTTCAATCCTTTTGTCTACACTCTGAGAAACAAGGAGGTCACAGGGGCCATGAGGAGGCTCACGAATAGGTTCCTCTGGAGCCCTTGACATCCCACTCCCCTCCTGAGTTCTTGGAGCTAAGGGTCTGATCCTTGGCCACTTTCAAGGAGAAGGGGGAAGCTTGGACCTGCAGTCCACAGGGTCTGGCCTGCTGTGTGTTAGTGTGAGTGGGCTCCTTGCTCCACCCAGAGCAAGGCTCCAAGGCACAGATATGCTGCTCAGGGCTTGGCTTCTAAAGTCTGTTTTTATGTCCTTGACCTAACTTGACTGCAGGTACAGATCTGGGCAAACACACTTGAAGTTGGGAAGTTGAGGAAGGAAGGCTGCTGTGATAGTCATGTATGATGACCTAGCAATTCCTAGTCTTCCCTCAGAAGCCTTTCTTCATTGCAAACTTCTTTCTGACATCAGTCAACTTTGCTGCAACAAAATATTTACTCCAGCTGCAAAGTCTAGCCTTGGTGTTTGAGGTGACAGGGAAGGAACATGGGCTGGGATCAGTTCACCGACTTTGGAATTTCAGGCACTGAATCTTGCTTCATGCTACTTTAGATGGAGCAGCATCTGTCCTGGTATTTCACTCTTAACTGCCTCTTATCTATCTAGCTAGCTAGCTCCAGGATTCCTGAGATGTTAGTGTTCGCTACTCAAGTTCTCCCATGTCTTGCCAGACTGCTCTTCACTTCCCCTCAGGTCTTAGGGTAGACATTAACATCCCTCTTTCATATGTAAATGGAATCAAAAGGCCTGATCTGGTGCTTAGACTCTCAAATTGTCACTTTTTTTCTTGCAAAAAACTGTACTTGGATTCCACCTTAATTTGCTGGCCAGAGGATCCAGCACCTTTTCACTTTTCTTAGGATGCCAGGTCTTGCCTGTTCACAAACTCTCTTTCAGCTATAAGCCACAGGAGGGAAGGGGATGCAAGTAGGGAAATCATTCTCAAGGCACGATAATGAGGGTCTTTAACTAGCCATTGATTTTTCATCCCCATTTACAAAAATAGCACTGTTTATTGCAGGGAATTTTGCATCCAGAAAAAAAACAACTAGTAACATTTTGGTGTTAATAATGTAGTCTGTTTTCTCTCTCTCTCTTTCTCTCTCTACATATATATGTGCATATTTCTAAAAACTAAAAATGAGATTATATTATCTAAATTGACCTGTAATGTAATTTTCTACCTACATTTAAGCTACACTGTAATGTTGTATCATATTAAGAGAATTCTAATCATGATTTTAATCGTGATTTAGTATTCTACTCTAAGGATGTACTGTAATTTTAATCAAACTCATTGAAATCAAAATCTTTTGTCATAAATGTTATTCAGCTGGGGATTTAGCTCAGTGGTGCTGCTGCCTGCCTCACAAGTGCAAGGTCCTGAGTTCAATCCCTGGTACCAAAAGAAAAAAAATTTTTTAAATGCTGTTGAGATAGATTTTGTTACACTTATATCTTTATACATTTATTTTTGCTTTTCTTAGCTTAAAATTCTAAAGTGGAATTGCTGAGCCAAAATGTTTCTGAAACATTTGGACTAAGAATCAGGAATGAGTTGGAATTCAACACCCCAGTGAAGAGAATGGGGAGGGTCCAGATAGACATTTAATATTCTTATGAAGCAAAGGATCTGATGGCAAGGACGTGAAGTTCCTTTTCCTCAGTTTATCGAGGGCAGAGTAAGCTAGATTGTGACTGGAAATATAACAGGAGGCATCAAAATTAATTCCAAGGAAGCACTTTCTGATGCAGTTGCTGTCTGAAGAAGACAAAGACAAAGAGACCTCACCTTTTTTCTCTTTTGTTCTGAGCTGAGCTTGGGGGAAAAATCAGGAGGACCTGAGGGAACTGGACTGGCTCAGCCCTAGGTGCCTTCAGGCTTCTCTTATCCTCGTGGTGAAATAAAACACAGGCAAGGTTTTAGTCCAAGTATGTCTCCTGAAATATTTAGCCAGACAGATCCAGCTGCTTTAATCTTTTTTGGTGAAATATTTGGGTCATACTTATACTGAATTAATCCAAATTTAACCAGCTGCCCTCTATTTTTGTTTTGAAACCTGATGACTCTAACCCCAGGGGCTGTTCCAGCAATGGTGGGACTGCAGGTAGAGGTGAGGGTCTGAGCAGAAAGCTCTGATCTCCTCCATTGGGGAAGAAGGATACCCCTGGGAAACAGCAGTTTCCTCTGATGTGAGTCCTTCCTTTGATGGCCACAGCTCCATTTTTGGTACCTGCATGAGCACTGGCCCTCCTTATCTCAAAGCATGATTAAGATGGTTTCTGAGTTTCACATGATTGTTGTAAATATTAAAAGTAGCTTTCCTGTCAGTCTTTACTACAGAATTATTTGTATTACCTGAAATCACTTCTTTATTTTTTATGATTTTCATCCCTTTGCTAAAATGTAGTTTCCCATGGGGCAGGAATGTTCCCTGTGTTTTGCACCAGTGTATTTTTGGTGCATAGAATAGTGCTTGGCACATAGTAGATGTTCAAGAAATACTTATTAAATAGATGACTGTATAGATAGAAGAAAATTGCTTAGCACATGCTTGGTAGATAATGAAGTGTTAAGTAATCTATTTCACTTACTGGTATAGTTTCTAGTATTGTCATTTATATTCTTATGGACTTTGAATCATAACCTCTATCAAGATTTGCAGATGTCTTAAAATTTTTGGACTTTATTTTTTTAATTCCCCTAAAGTTATTAAAACATTTAAATGTGCCATGTTGAAAAGAAGTAAAGGAGAGATGTATGTGGGACTTGGAGAAGAGATCTGGCATACAGGAAATTCTGGTGCAAGCTTTGAGGGGGTAACTCAAAAGGAACAGATGGGTCATTCTCTAGAGGCAATGGGAGAGAAGACAAAGGGTGGGTGAGAAATACCCAAGTGAAAGTGACTCTGAATGTGACTCTGACTGTGCTCTACACATTCTGGAGAAGGGGGCTTAGTAAATGCTGGGAGTCAAGGGCAGTGGAAAGGCCAGTGCTGCAACCAAGGTCACACTAAGGTGGTCTGCGAAGGTGCTGCCGACCTGCCCAGCACTGGCCTCCGGAGACATCCCTGCCATGCACGGGTGTTCCTGGGCCCTGGCACCCAAACCCTGCCGTCACCAGTATGAATTCTGAACTTTCTCCCACTTTTTTCCATCACCTGCACCTCGACATAGCATCCACTAGGACCAGCTGTGGGCACAGGCCTGTATCCCGCCATCAGAGTTGAGGGAAACCACTAATTTTGCCCTCTTAGCTTCTGTAGAAGTCTGTTGATGAAAGCTTTTTCCCACTCACAGCTACTAACAATGTAAAGTGTATGGCAAGTTGGATTCTTATCCAGGAAGCAACTTCGATAGACTGTGAGGAAAGCTTTTGATGTTAACAGAGGGAGAAGAGCCGGGGAATTAGCTCAGTGGTTTTGCCGCCTACCTGGCAAGAGCAAGGTCCCACGTTCGATCCCTGGTACCAAAAAATTAAAATACAAAATAAAATTTTTTTAAAAAACAGAGGGAGAAGTAACAGGGTGAATACTGTGAGGTTAAAACTGTGAGGTCTAGAGTTGGAAACAAGTCTGTTACTTCTTAGCTGCATTAGCTAAGGAAAGTTGTTCAGGGTCTCTGTGTTTCTTTTTTCTGCCGCACTTATATATTCTCTATACCACAACTTGAACAATCTTTTAGAAACTCAAATCTGATCATATCACTCGGGATGTGAACCCATGTTTCTAAGTGACCCCCAACTTCTTCATCATTTGAACTGTATATAAGTGAGGCACTCCTAATTATACAGATCCTTGGGTTTCCCACAAGGTGAAGAGCTGTTTTATTCCACTCTCAAGGAGAATTTCATGTAGAAACGCATCTTGCATTTCTCTCTGGCTCCTCACTGCTTCTTCTTGGTATGGGAGTAACCTAACTTACCGATGCTACTATCCAGAGGATTTTTGCTCTTTGGATTGTTTTATCAGGCTGCCTGCCTTTGCCTGCCCATACTCTTTTCTCTCTCAAGTGGTGAGCCCCCACATGGAGTGATGTGTACAGATCCTCTTCCTATAGTTGAGGGTGGTGGATAAAGGCAGGGAGTAGAAAGCTCACCTTGACTTTAGGTTCAAGCCACATCCTCCAACTCAGCTTTACTAGCAATAAAGCTGATGTTTTGGTCCCAATCTAACTTCAGCTTCCATTTCCTAGTTGATAGAGAACACAAAGGGAAGACAAGCCTTGTGATATGGCTTGAGTGTGCTGCCCAAATGTCCATGTGTTGGAAGCATGGTCCTCTGTGGGATGTTAGTTAGTGGTGCCCAGTTCAATGTTGTTGGATCATTGTGAGTGCCATCCATGGAAGGGGTTGAGGTAGCACTTGTGGGGCCCTGAGTTATTTCTCCTGAAAGGGGTGTTATAAAAAAGTGAGACTGATCCATCCCTGCCCTGTGACTTCTCATCTTGTTTGTGACCTTTCCCTCTCACACATGCTCCTGCCATGATGTATCTCCCATGACATCTTGTAACTATGGCGCCCTTGCCAGAGGTCAAGTTGATGGGGCTACCTAATCTTAGATTTTCAGCCTCTAAAACTATGAGCTAAACAAACAGCTTTCTTTCACAAGTTTGCAAGACTTAGGTATTTTGTGATGGCGATGAAAATGGACTAACACATGATTAATTGGATCTCTTTAAAACCCCAACAGTTTGTTACTGGGTATCCCTCCCTCCTTTTTTTTTTTTTTTTTTTTTTTTTTTGGTACCAGGGATTGAACTCAGGTCCTTGCGCTTGTGCAGCAGGCGGTGAAACCACTGGGCCAAATCCCCAGCCCTCTCCCTCCTTTCTTGTCACTTTACCTTTGCTCACTATACCTAGTCATAATGAATGTTTCCATTTCCTGGAGTGTGCCATGCTCTGACTCACCTCTGCACCTTGGCACATTCTGTTCCCTTTTATTTAAAAATCAACTGGCCAGGGCCAGGGATTTAGCTCAGTGGCAATGCACCTGCCTTGCAAGCTCAAGGTCCTGGGTTTGATCCCCAGTACCAAAAACAACAAAGAAAAGAAATCAATTGGAAAGCTGGATGTGGTGTTGCATGCCTGTAATCCCAGCACTTTGGAGGTTGAGGCAGGAGGATAGCCGCAAGTTCGAGGCCAGCCTGGACTACATAGTGAATTCAAGACCAGCCTGAACAACATGGCAAGACCCTGTCGCAAAAAACAAAACCAAAGAAAAATCAATTGGCGCCTGCCATTAGATTGGGGTGGGTCTAGCACTTCTCATAATTGGCTGTAGCTGTAGTGTTTACATCACAGAAATAGACAAACAATAAGATTATTTTTCTTTTCTGTAAACTTGGTCATTAAATATATAACAACACACCACTGCTCCAGTCTCTTGGATTTTTTAATGTGCTAAAAGAATATATAGTTTTCCCATCCATTTTGTTCATTTGTAAATTGACTCATTTTGTTGCTTCTGCCCCATTATTTGGCAACTCTCCCGACTGCATGAATCTCCATATTGCCTTCAAAAAAAGTTCCTATGCAATCAAAAACTGCCACCTAATCTCTAAATAGGGACTTGCCACTCTAACCAATCAGCTATGTTTTCTTGTCTTGCTTCCATTAATACTTTGTAAATTTCTTCTCTTGCCCTTCCCAATGGATTGCTAAAATTCTTGCAGTCCTGTACTGATCAATTCATGAATGGCTGAATGCTCAAATAAACTCTCGAAAGGCTTAATGTGCTTAGATTTATTTTTTAACATTATCTTATTTCTTTCCCCCAAATAACTTATTATTTAGACCTTAGCTAAGTTACTCTTTCCTCCATGGAACATTTTCCATTTCCCTTAGCCCGGTATAGGGGCCTCTCCTTTGTGCTCCTTGATATCCTATCTTGCTGTTATCTTTTGTACACGTTACATCTAATATTGCAAAATCAGAGTTGCCTGTTGATTGACTTGTCTTCCCCATTAGATTGTATTTTGTTTTCATTGCAATCAAATTCCTGGCAAACAGGCTGGCATGGCAGCTCCTGCACACCCTGCTGCCCACTGTGGACAACAGGCCCATGGAGCTGTTCATGTGCCTAAGGAACACAGCAAGCTCAAGGAGTAGCCCTTGGGAGTTGGAGAGTGAGTAGCCTGTGGAGCTAATGAGGGTTCATCTCTCCACAATGATTCGAACTTCTGTTCCTATGTACATAGCTACTTCTGTCTAGACTCTGTTGTTGTGTCCTCTCAAGATACCTAACCAGCCACAGGGTGTCTGATCTCAATATGTGCACATTGTCCATATGAGAGCTCCAGTAGTACTATACATATTTTGAAATACTTGACATTGAAAAAATATTAGATATTAAATCCTTTTTCATTAATACTAGAATTTTCTTTTTGGATTACTTTTATTTGCAAAGAAAATCTATACTTTTCTGAAAATATGGCTTTAATTTTCTCTTCTTATGATCCTAATACAAGAATTTTCAGTTTTAGCTGGGGATTTAGCTCATTGGTGCTGCTGCCTGCTTTGCAAGCGCAAGGTCCCGAGTTCAATCCCCGGTACCAAAAAAAACCCCAAAAGAACAACAAAAAAAGAATTTTCAATTTTACCATTTTCAAAAATTGAACCCCCCTGAAAGTTAATTAAAACATGAAGTTTAGTAGTTTAGTAAATAAAATTTTATATAGTGCTTTAGAGTTTATGAAATGACTGTCTAACATCATCCTTGAATGATTCATTCAGTCATATTTATTGAGTTAATTATGGAGTGATGGGGACTCAGTTCTCTTTCCCTGGCTTCAGGGCACTAACAGCTAGAAGTAGATGAAGAAATATGAAAAATAATTACAATTCACTGCAAAAAGGTGTATAATGGTAGTGGCATAAAGGAGGAAGTAATGAAATGTGTTTTAGATAAATTTCCTTGAGTTGAGTCTTGCATGGTGAATAGGAGTTTGCCAGGTGGACATGGTAAGTAAGATGCATGTGGAAATGTCTGTCAGAGCAGCTTGTGAAAAGGCACAGACATGAGAAGTCTGCCTAGACGTGTGGAGCTCTGAGGGAAATGAGCTCAGAAAAGGTGGCACAGGATGGATAAAGAGGAAAACACTGCTTCCCATGGTTGAACCAGTCCTCAGCACAAGAGCTAGGCCCATGCAGGATAAGTATAGCATGAAGTTCAGGGGGTGGCAAATGGCAGGATCTCATTTTTAAAGGTTGAACAGTAGTCCCTTGTACATACATACTATAGCTCTATAGTTTTTTAATTTATTTTTCTGTTGATGTGTACTTAATTCATTTCCAGATAGTGGTTATTATAAATAATGCTACAATAAAAATAAGAATACAAATATCTTTATGTGGTGCTGACTTCATTTCTTTTGGTTATGTACTGGGTCATAATGGTAGCTCTATTTTAATCTTCAGAACCTGCATACTGATGGTATGATCTACGATCCCAAATTGGACTGTGGGGACCTATGATCCTATGTTGGTCTCTCCCATCACCTCAGGGAATGCTTAAGAAAGAGTGATTAAAACATATGAGCAGGAGGAAGTACTTCCAAAGCACAGTGATTTTTTTTTTTAATCTGTTCCTTCATACAGACAACAAGAGCACTGGCCAAAAAGTTCATAACCAAGACAAGAGAAAATCACTCTAACCTTTCTATCAGGCACAAAGAGTAAGATAATGCAAGCCAGGGGTTCAAAGAAAGCCAAAGCAGAAGAATGGGTGGGGCAAAATGTCATGTACCTGGGTCCTGAAAACAGTAGTACTACAGCACCTGCAAGCAGCAGGACTCTGGGGAGAGAGAAGCCTTCCCCAGAATAAATAAACAAATAAATAAATTGCCCCTTCTCCTTAAATCCAACAGTAGTGTGCAGTCAGTGCGCCACCCATGTTTGCCGTGGAACTCCCATAGAGAGTGATGGAAAAGCACTTCCTCGGGGACTGCAGAGGGCAGGGAGACCTAGGACTGCCACAAGTACTCAGAGAGTTGAGCGGGGGCCGGGGGGGGGGCTGTGAGAAGAGAGAAGGCACCCACGTTAGAGGACAAGTCAGGGAAGCCAGAACAGAGCAGGAGCTCTTCCATTGTTTCCCAAAACACTAAAAATTCTTCAGGTAGCAATGGCAAAGGTGGCCCTCTGCCAAGTCTGGAGGTGGCCCTAGGTTCTACAGTCAGGTCTGAGAGACAGACAACTGTGGGCATAGAGACCAAGAATGAACCCTTGGCTGAAGTTTTCTGGTCATACACTATGTAAGAAAAGCCTGCAGTAGGACGACGCACAGATGACCACAATTATTTGCCAGGCAGTGAAGGAAGCAAGAGTGTGAGGTCACAGGCAGAGGTCAAGGGAGAACTGGAGAATCAGGAGATGAAAAACTTTACCACATTTGCTGCCCCACAAATTGATTGAGGCAATCAGATCTTGAGATCACCATGAAGGCCTACAGTGGGTCACATCTGGAGCACAGCTTGCAGCCAAAACTCAGATCGAGAAGGAGCAACAACCCTCACTGCTTCTAGCAGGCAATTGACTGGCCCACAGTGGGAAACTGTTGGCTGCTCACAATCAAACTTCAATGTATAGGGTGCTCCTCTGGGTTAATTCTATACCAACTGTGTAAAGGTTTTGTTTTTAATTTTTTTTATTTTTTTGTTGTTGCTGCTGTTGTTTCCTTGTTTGTTTGATCTGGGTTATCTTAAGGGGTTTTCTCTGTTTTCATTTTTTATTTTTTTCTTCTAGTTCTTGAGTTCTTGCTTCTTTATTGATATTGTTTTAATTATTTCACTTTATTAAGATTTTCCCTTTTGACCTGCTTCTTCTTTTAGACCTTCTTTATCTTTTACTTCCTTTCTTCCCTATTCTTTTTTCTCCTCTCTTCCTTATTTTCTCATCTCTTTGCCTTCCCCCTCCTCCTTTCCACCTGTCGTACAGAATACATGTAACAGGGCCCTGTATATGAGCATTAGAGAATAAGAATTAACCACTGCTATAAATTAAACAGTCCTATTCAAGGACATGTCAGGGTAATGCTTCACAAAATTGAGCTTAGAGCATCCAAACAAAATAACCTACAAATATATTAGTAGGTTTCAACAGTCTCACCGCCTCCTTCAATCTCTAAATACACACACTTCCACCCATCTGCATACATCCTTCTGCCTATACAAATGCTCTCTCAGAGCCCCTCAACACTTGCCCTTTACCCCAACTATAAAAACAGAGTCTGACAGAGTCCAACAGTCTGACTTCCTATTTTTCACCTTTTAACATTTCTCTTACCTCCTTCTCTTCCCACTGACATAGCTCCTTCCTTTTTCCCTTCCTCTCTCCTTCCTCCCACACACTACATCCCTAATGAACCACAAATAGCAGTATAATATAATCCGTAAGGATTATGATTGGGTCTGTTGATGCTGTTATAGTCAGTAGAAATTCTCTTCTTACAACACAGCGAGAGGGTCCAATCCAAGAGACCAGAAAAAGAGCTGATAGGCAGGACAGCGAGAAAGCCAGGTGGACAAACAATAAGCCACCCTCATCTCCACTAAAATATAGGGGAATGAGGAGCACCCGACTGACTTTAAGACAGTATGGACTCACACCTATGCACTATCATATACACTTATATACATGTGTATTCATTCTACACTCACTATATTATTCACTCTAGGGCCATTATAGAATACAACTGATATCCACATGCCCCTTTACTAACTCTAAGCAAACCATGCCAACTAACCACCCACCCCAAAGATAAGGCCTTAAAAGATACATCAAGGACAAGTAGACAGAAAGAAGCTGCACATAGACCACCAGAAGAAATCTTGTTAGGCAGAGGTGCTCAGAAGCTAATCATGTTGTGGCAAGTTCGGGGTAGAAAGGAAAGAGTGATTCACTACCCCTCTAAAAACAGCTGAGAGCAAAGGGCCTACAGGTCCTCCATCTTTCTAGAGCCCCCTACCTTGATTCTTTCTTATCAGAGTAGCTATTTCTCTTTCCTTTCTCCCTCTTTTTCCTCTTCACAAATAAAATGTCTTTCTTTCACTAAACTTTGTCCCTCTAATTTTTTTTTTTTTTTTTTGGTACCAGGGATTGAACCGGGTCCTTGTGCTTGCGAGGCAGGCACCAGAACCACTGAGCTAAATCCCCGGCCCCTCCCTCTAATTTATTATTGGGGCTGAGTTACCATCTCAGTGGGATGCTCAGACAACAGAGCAACAGTGTTCGTCCCCCAGATGCAACAATTCTATCAAAAACCTGCTCAAGTTCTCATGAGAAGTCCACATACAGGGCTTTGGGAACTGTTCTGTGCATGTGTTCTGGGATTTTGTAATTAACAGGTTACACCTACTTTCCTGGCTAGTCTTAGCTATGCCCTAGCCTCCTGCCCCAATACCACCTTCATAAAATACCAGAACCTATTGGACACAATGAAAGCAGTCCTAAGAGGGAAATTTATAGCTGTGAATGCTCACAGTAGAGAAACAGAGAGAGCACAAATAAAATAACCTAATGATGCATCTCAACACACTAGAAAAACAAGAACAGTCCAAACCTAAACCTAGTATAAAAAAAGAAATAAAGATCAGAGCAAAAATTAATTAAAGACTAAAAAATATACAAAGAATCAATGAATCAAAAAGCTGGTTCTTTGAAAGAATAAATAAAATAGACAAACCCTTAGCCAAACTTATCAAAAGAAACAAAGAAAGAACCTCATCAATGCAACTAGAAATGAATATGGTAAAATAACAATGGACACTGCCAAAACCCAGAAGATTGTTAATAACTACTCTGAAAAATTGTACTCCAAAATTTGGAGAATCTGGAAGAAATGGACAGATTCCCACATCCACATGAATTACCAAAACAGAAAAAAGAAGACATAAAAATTCTGAACAATCCAATAACAGAAAATGGAATTAAAGCAGTAATAGAAAATGAAGTTAAAGCAGAAAAGCCTAAGACATGATGGATTCACCACTTAATTCTAAAGACCTCTGGGGAGGATATAATGCCAATACTCCTCAAACTCTTCAATGAAATTGCAAGGTAAGAAGTACCCCCAAACTCATTCCTGAAAACTAGCATTACCCTGATTCCAAAAACAGAAAAGGACATTAAAGGGGGGGGGGGCACTACAGGCCAATCTCTTTAATGAAAATAGATGCAGATGTCCTCAATTAGTGGCAAATAAACTAAAACAAATCATCAAAAAGATCATGCATCATGATCAAGTAGACTTCATCCCAGGAATCCAAGAATGCTTCACCATATGGGAATCAATAAAAGTAATATAACACATAAACAGAAACTAGGACAAAAATCACATGATCATCTGAATAGATGCAGAAAAAGCCTTTGACAAAATCCAACATTCATTCATGGTTAAAATTCTGAAGAAAACAGATAGGGAAGGACCTTATCTCAATCTGATAAAAGCCACTTATTACAAATCAACTACCAACATCACATTAAATGGAGAAAAGCTGGAGCTTTCCCTCTAAAGTCAGGAACAAAACAAGGATGTCCACTATCACCACTCTAGTTCAATATAATACTCGAAACATAAGACAGAGCAATTAGACAAGAGAAAGAAATAAAACAGATATGTATAGAAAAAACAAGACAAATTATCATTATTTGCAAATGACATGAAGCATTACGTAGAAGACACAAAAGAATTCCACCAAAACACTCCTAGAACTAATAATCAAATTCAGCAATCTAGAAGGACATAAAATCAACCAAAAAATCAGTAGCGTACCTGTACACCAATAATGAACCCACTGAGAAAAAAAAATTAGAAAAACAATACCATTCATAGAGGCATCAAGAAAAATTAAATACTGGACCTGGGATTTAGCTCAGTGGTGCCACTGCCTGCCTCCCAAGTGCAAGGTCCTGAGTTCAATCCCTGGTACCATAAAAAAAAAAAATTAATACTTAGGAATTAACCTAACCAAGAAAGTGAAAGACCTCTACAACAAAAATGATAGTACTCTGAAAAGGAGGTCACAGAGAACATCAGAAAATGGAAAGATATCTCCTGTTCGAGAACCAATATTGTCAAAATAATCATACTTCCAAAACATATATATATTTAATGCAATCGCAATCAAACTACCAACAGCATTCTTTACAGATCTAGAAAAAACAATCCCAAAATTCATATGAAACCAAAAGAGACCCAGAAAATCTAAACAACCCTGGGTAACAAGGGCAAAGCTGGAGGCATCACAATTCCAGACTTCAAGTTAAATTATAAAGCTACAGTGATAAAAACAGCACGGTACTGACACAAAAACAGACATGAAGGGACAGAACAGAGGATGCAGAAATAACCCAAGCACACTCAGCTATTTGATCTTTGACAAAAGGGCCAAAAACACACACTGGAGAAAAGATACCCTCTTTAATAAATGGTTCTGGGAAAACTGGCTATCCACATGCAGAAGATTGAATGTGGGCCCTGAACTAAATCTTTCACCTGAACTAAACTAAACTAAACTAAAATCAAAATGGATCAAAGACCTAAATATTAAAACAGAAACACTTAACCTGCTGGAAGACTAAATAAGTAAAACTCTTGAAGTCATAGGCTGCCAAGGACTTTCTGAATAGAACCCCAATAGCACCAAGAATCAACAAATGGGATTACATCAAAGTAAACTCATCTGTGCAGCAAAGAAACAATCAACAGAGTGAAGAGACAACCTACAAAATGAGAAAAAAATTTTGCCAACTACTCCCTGAACAGAGGACTAATATACAGAATGTATAAAGAACTCAAAATATTTGACCTCCCCAAAATAAAAAGTACAACCAAAAAATGGGCAACTGAAATTAATACTTCTCAAAAGAAGTACAAAAAGCAATAAGTACATTAAACAAGTTCAATATAACTGACCAGTGGGAAGTATCAAAACAACAGACTCCATCTTACACCACCATCCCCAGCACTCTGGAGGCTGAGGCAAGAGACTGTCATAGATTTCAGACCATCCTGGGCTACCTAGTGAGTTCAAGGCCATCCTGAACCACATAAAGAGATCCTGTCTCAAAAAAAAAAAAAAAATCAAATAATAGCAAATGGTGGTGACCCTGTGTGAAAAAAGGAATCCTATATTGTCAGTGGGAATATAAACTAGTATAAGCACTATGGAAATCAGTATGGAAATTCCTCAAAAAACTAAGACCAGGGGCCGGAGATTTAGCTCAGTGGTTCC
>NW_004624802.1:12357318-12379394 GCF_000247695.1 Heterocephalus glaber | reverse complement strand
CATATGTATCTAGGAATCTGTCCATTTCTTCTGTGTTGTCCATCTTATTGGCATATAGGTTCTCAAAGTAGGTATTGATGATCCTCTGGATTTCTGTTGGGGCCATTGTAATTTCATTCACCCTTTTCATTCCTAATTGCATGGATTTGGGTCTTTTCTTTTTTTGATAAGATTGGCTAAGGGTTTGTCAATTTTTTTTATTCTTTCAAAGAACCAACTCTCGGCTTCATTGCTTTTTTGTATTGTTTTCTTGGTCTACATTGAATTGATTTCTGCTCTGATCTTTATAATTTCCTCCCTTGTATGAGCTTTGGTTCTGTCCTGCTCTTCTTTTTCTAGAAGCCTGAGGTTCAGCATTAGGTTGTTTATTTGAGCTCGCTCTGTTTTCCTAATGTGAGTATTCACTACTATGAATTTGCCTTGTAAGACTACTTTCATTGTTTCCCATAGATTCTGGTATGTTGTATTGGGATTGTTATTTAATTGAAGGAAATGTCTGCTTTCTTCTTTAATTTTCTCTGTGACCCATTGGTTGTTTGGGAGTGTGTTGTTCAATTTCCATGTGTTTATGAAATTCTTGTGGTTTCTTTTGCTATTGATCTCCAATTTCATCCCACTATGGTCTGATAATATACAGGGATAACTTCAATTCATTTGCATTTACTTAAACATGTTCCACGAGCAAGTATGTGGTCTATTTTGGGGAATAACCCATGTGCAGCCAAAAAGAATGTGTATTCTGATTTTGTGGGGTGGAACACGCTGTAAACATCTGTTAAGTCCATTTGTTCAAGAGTTTGGTTGAGTTCTAGTATTTCATTGTTTATTTTTTGTCTAGTTGATCTATCTTCTATGACAGGGGGTTATGGAAGACCTCAATATGATTTTAATAGTAGTCTCTCAGTATTCTATTATATGGTGGTACTGTAATTTTAAGCAATCTCCTATCATTGGGATTAAAAATTTTTGTTATTAATATTGCTGAGACAGATTTTATTACACTTATTCTTTGTATATTTGTTTTATGATTTCCTTAACCTAAAATTCTAGAATTGCTTAGCCAAATTGTTTTAGAAACATTTGAAATAAGAGTCAGGAATGAACTAGGATTAGATGATCCACAGAATAGAAGGATGGGGAAGGTATAGATATATTTTAATATTTTTTAGTCCATGTTTGTAGTACATAATGTTTACATTCCTTGTGCAGAGTTGGTACATGTACATAACACATCTTCATTCCTTTTTTCATCCTCTTCCCTACTCTCCCCCTCCTCCTTCCATCTCGTTTCCTTTCTCATTTGATTTTTTTTTTTTTGTACCAGGGATTGAACTCAGGACCTTGCACTTGCCAAGCAAGCACAGTGCCACTGAGCTAAATCCCCAGCCCCTCCTTTCTCATTTGAGAAAGATCTATCTCCCTACTTTTTATTATCTATCTTTTATTTTGCTTTTTATTCATAACTTGGGTTTCTCATATAAGAGAAACTATATGATATTTAAGTTTGTGTGTCTGATTTGTTTCACTCAACATTATGGTCTTAAATTTCATCCATTTTCCTACACATGACTCATGTTTATCTTTCTTGCAGAGTAGTATAAAATATCACACTTTCTTTATCCATTCATCTGTTGGTGGACATACAGGCTGCTTCCAAGATTTAGCTATTATGAATTATGCTGCTATAAACATAGGAATACATGTATCACTGTATTATATTGCCTTTAACTCTTTCAGGGAAGATATCGAAAAGGGAAATAACTGGGTCAAATGGAACTTCTAGTTTTAGTTTTTTGAAGAATTTCCATATGATTTCCATAGTGGTTGTACAAGTTTACATTCTCACCAACAATGTAAAAGATATTTAATATTCTCATGAGGCAGTATCAGAGACCTCTGTGGAAGGTTCTGATCTCCTGCTTGGTGCTACCGCACAAGGCTGAGAAAAAAAACTAAAAGATAGAACTAAAGAGACAGAGAAACTGGGGAGCCAGGACCACCAATGCTGCTCATCCAGCAAAGGCATTGGTTAGTCCAAGCCACTGATTTTATTGGTAATCAATTCAGGTGAAAGCAAGCTACGTGTGAGGATGGGGCTACATGCGAGGATGTGCAGTCATGCAGTTGTTATGGAAACTAATGCAGGCAAGGCTTGTAAAGCAAAAGACAAAACACTCTCAAATTAGGAACAGAATAGACAAAATATAGAGTCATAATTAAATCGTTGTCCTTTTAGTCAAGAAGGTTTTAATCGTGGGAATGGAATTTGGGTATGAGCTACTCCAATCTCAGCTACTATATTATCTCAGACTGAGCCCCATAGCTTCATAGGCCATTTCTCTGGTCTCATCTATAGCCATTAGTGGGAAGATCATGCTAACTTGCACGCTACTGTGATGCCCATGAGGTGCTTCCCTGAGTCACATAGCTTCAGTCAGACTTGCTTCTGGGGGGGGGGGAGAGGTACCAGGGATCGAACTTGGGTCCTTGGGCTTGTGCAGCAGGCGGCAAAACCACAAAAAGCACAACTATTCTTTTTTTTTGGTACTGGGGATCAAACCCAGGTCCTTGCACTTTTGAGGCAGGCGGTGGAACCACTGAGCTAAATCCCAGCCCAGACTCGCTTCTTAAAATAAGTCAAATGAGGAATTTAACTCTTTATAGCCTGCACTCTTACAGCTTGCTTTGAGTATAATCAATATTTCAGTCCCCTGCAAAGCAAGAGGATCTGATGGCAAGGACATGAACTTGCCTTTCCTCAGTTTATCAAGGGCAGAATGAGGTGGATTTGGAGTGGAAATATATCATATTAATATAGAAAGTGGGGCATGGCAAAGGTGGCTGAAAACATGAGCAGGACTTCTCAATTACAAAATTCCAAGACAATGCCAGAATCCCACATGAAGCACTTCTAGAGAGCTCTCACAGGATGTGTACTGGATGCCACAAGGAGCCGCTATCATAAATTCCCACAACAGCCAGCACCAGGTTTCTCAGACACGGCATGTACTTTTATTTTGCTTTTGTCTTCTTTTTTTCAGCCCAAGTTCACTCTGCAGTGCTGGTTTCTCCCATACCCATTCACCCCTCACTTTTCAAATAAACTTTTGGCACCATTTTTGGCTTGTCTGGTCCAGTTCTTTGTTTGAGGCAAGAAGGGCCTGGAATACTTTTGATTAGTGAGCCATTTCTAAAGGAAATGAATGATAACAATGTAATATCAAAATTAGACCCAAGGAAGCACTTTCTGATACAGTTGGAGTCTGAAGAGGACAAAGAGCGAGATCTTGCCTTTTTCCTGCTTTGTTCTGAGCTGAGTTTGAGAGAAAAATAGAAGGACCTAACGGAACTGGTCTAGCTCAGCCCTAGGCAGCTTCACACTTCTCTCACCCTCATGGTAAAGGAAATAACAGTTAAATTTATAGTACAAGTATGTTCCTTGAAATATTTAGCCAGACAGATCAAGGCTGTTTTATCTTTTGGGGGGAAAGTATTTGAAACAGAGTGAAAAATCACCCACTATTTATGAGAAGTACAATTTTAACCGGGTGTCCTCTATTTTTGTTTTTAAACCTGTGACTCTAACCCCAGGGGCTGTTCCAGCAAAGGTGGGACCACAGGTAGAGGCGAGGGTCTGAGTAGAAAGCTCTGATCTCCTCCATTTGGGAAGAAGGACACCCCTAGGAAACGGCAGTTTCCTTTGATGGCCACAACCCCCATTCTAGGTACCTGTGTGAGCACTGGCCCTCCTCATCTCAAAGCTGACATTGAAAAAATATGATTCAATATGAAATCCTTTTCATTAATATAAAAATTGTCTTTTTTGCTGTTGTTGAATTATGTTTATTTGCAAAATCCTACATTTTTCTGACTATATGGCTTAATGTTCTGTTATGATCCTAATACTCTCGTAGTTCCTTGTATTTTTTTTTTTGGTACCGGGGATCGAACTCAGGTCCTTGTGCTTGCTCAGCAGGCAGTGAAACCACTGAGCTAAATCCCCGGCCCTGTATTTTCAATGTTTGGGTTTTTTTTAAAGGAAGAGTGTGTGGATTATTTACATAGAATAACTACGCAAAATTCTAAACAACTTCGAAAAAGGTTTTGCATTTTTTATCACTTAGTTCTGAGTAGTTTTCTTTGACAATGGCCATCAGTTCTAAAAATCAAAAGGTATTTAGGCATTTTCAAGGACAAAATCTAATGTAAAAATTATGTTCACAGAAGCAATATGTATTTGAAGTTTTATATAAAATATTTAAAGACATCTGTATTACCATATTTTTTTTTTTCTTCATAACCACATAGTAAGAAGAGTGTAGTTAATATTTTTCTTGCATCAAGCCCTATCTAGATATCTTCATGGTATTTGTGTGTCTGTTTTTGTCTAACTTATGGACTAACACTTACGGTCAGGTGCAAAACATAAATCCTCTTATTGCAACCCAGAACGTATTGTTCAGTACGGGTTTTGATACCTATAGGAAGGAATATTACCACCAGGCACAGTGGTAGAAGCCTGTGATCCTGGGACTTCCAAGGCTGAGGCACGAAGAATGAAGCCTGGATATTTCCAAATACTTCCATTTTACCCTATTGTACTATTCAAAAGTCAGCAATTCTACCAGTGCCATGATGTGAGGAGGGATGAATACATAGTAAGGTACTTTCACACTGTTTTCAATCATAACCTTCCAATTCATTTTTAGCCTTTTTTTTCCCCAGTACTGGGGATCAGAGTCCAGGGCACTCTATAACTGAGCTATACCCCTAGGCCTTTCTATTGTTTGTTTTGAGACAAGGTCTCTCTCAATTTCCCAGGATGGCTTCCAGCTTGTGATCTTCCTGCCTGAGCCTCCCAAGCAGCTGGAATTATAGGTGTGGCCACTGTGACTGGCTTTTCTTTACAAGTGCTCCCATTAAATATTTCTGGTGGTTTGATTTCTCTCCACTCCATTCCCTCAACTCAGCCTGCATTAGATGATGAGTCTCATGAGCACAGGAATCTTGTCAAGTTATTTTCCGAGTATCAGGAGTGTTGTGGGCCAGGGATTTAGCTCAGTGGTTCCTGCACTTGCCTTGCAAGTACAAGGTCCTGAGTTCAATCCCTGGTACCAGGAAAAAAAAAAAAGAGAGAGAGGAGTGTTGTAAAACCTTGGGCTCCCAGACCTTATGTCTATTGTCTGAGAGTATTTTATTGGACCCCAAGTTCCCTGTAGCTAGTCTTTCCAAACAGGCCCCAGACTACTTCACTCCTAGTACACCAAGGTTATGGTTTTCCTCTGACATTTTCAGCCCCCACAGTTATGATCTGAGTTAAAATGTTTGTCTGCCAAAGATGATGCAGAAAAATAATTGATTGACAAAACATAGAGCAATCCACAAAGCTGTGGGGAGGGCTGGAGGTCATGCCAGAGACTGAGCTTCCAATTGAGGAAATCACTATCACTACTACTGCACCTAAATGCTCTTTCTAGGCCAGCCACTTGCCATTGCAGCCTTCTTTGCTACTTACTGCCTAAAAGGTATCTCATACTACTCCTTGTCTCTTGTGGGTCCCAGTTACTCAGTACAAGTCAGGCATGGGAGCATCTGATCGTTGAAAGCAAATCTCATGCTTGGGAGGCTAGGAGGCATTTTAGGGGCAAAGGGGGCTAAAGTCTTCCTCTTCCAAATCCTTCTAGACTGGGATGATTCCCAAAACACTGGAAGAGAGTCAAATGCTGGGTAGCCACAGTGAATGTTCAGTGTTTGCTCTCTAGGTCCTGGGCAGGAGGTCCTCCTGGTCTCCCCCAGTCTTCATGCCAGGGAAGGCACAGGGGATCAGGCTGATGACCCAGTGAGGCAAGGGACTTTCTCTTGTTCAACCAGACAGGTTGCCAGCACTTATGGATGAGGTCAGAAATTAAGGGTGGGAGGGCAAGGAAGAAGATTCCTGTGCAATATTTCAAAGGGAGCAGGCACAATGGTTTCGGAGGCTTTCATGGAGACTAGCATTTTGGAACCTCCCTGAAAATTAATTAGAACATGAAGTTTAGTAGTTTAATAAATAGAATTTTATAGAGAACTTTAGGGTTTATGAAATGACTATTATCATCCTTGAGTGATTCATTCAATCATATTTATTGAGTTAGTTACAGAGTGATGGGGACTCAGTTCTCTTTCCCTGGGTTCAGGGCACTAACAGCTTAGAAGTAGATGAGGAAATATGAAAAATAATTACAATTCACTGCAAAAAGGTGTATAACGGTAGTGGTATAAAGGAAGGAGTAATGAAATGTGTTTTAGATAACAAATTTCAGGGAGTTCCTTGAGTTGAGTCTTGCATGGTAAATAGGAGTTTGCCAGGTGGACATGGTGAATAAGATGTGCGTGGAAATTTCTGGCAGAGCAGCTTATGAAAAGCCACAGATATGAGAAGTCTGCCTAGACATGTGGAGCTCTGTGGGAAATGAGCTCAGAAGAGGTGGCACAGGATGGATAAGCACAAGAGCCATGTCCATGCAGGATAAGGACAGCTTGAAGTGCAGGGGGTGGTGGGAGAATGAGCTCCCCATTGCTTCCTCAACAGCTCGTGTCATCGATGAAATGTTGGTGGCCATGGCTCCTCACCAAGAGCCAGAACACGTAAAGGTTCTTGTGTGGAGGACATGGAGGCGGTGAAGGTGTGTGAGGGGCTGAGGATCCAAGGAAGCATTACCTGAAATGGTCTGTCCATTCACACCAGCTTTCTGCCGCTCTCTCACCAGGAAGCACACCCAGGAACCCCTGTCCTTGGCCTGATAGGAGGCACCCAGATGGTGGCATCAGTACCAGAAGCTCCAGAGTGCTTCCCTGGCATACTCCCTGCTTCTGCTTCCCTGGCTGCCTTCTGCTCTGGATCTTCCCTCCCAGCTCAGTGGATCTCCTGGGATCCTTGACCAACTCTCTCCTGAAAGGCATCCTGAGTATGAGAATCCAGTGATTTTTCAAGGCAGTGTGTCATAGGATCACCTAGCATAAAGTTTTGCCTGATGTTTAACCCCAGCCTTTGGTACACCCTCCCCATCTTCCCTTTTGTGCTGGTACCTTGGGCAGGAGTGAGTCTTATGATGAGAACCCTCATATATTTCTCCTGCTGAAGGACAAGAGCAGAACAAATGTACCACCAAGTCAACTAAGACTCACATAGATGAAAGAAAAGGGAACCAAAGGGCAGGTAAATTCCTCCACAGGCTCTGGGTGGCCTCTTAGCTAGTTGTCCAGTTCATAGACTTCTGGCCACTGGTGTAGTCTTGGCAAACCAGGGATCCAGAGCCATCTAGAAGATGCTAAATGTTCTTTCTCGCTAAGCACCAATCTCTTCCATACCACCAGGTCTTAGTCACCCATGCTCTAACAATGAGGCTGGGTTGAAGTATGAGAGAAAATATAGATTTATCTGTTTTATCAGTGCTTTCTACCTGGACAGCTTATTTCTTTGCATGCTGCAAAGTTTCTACTAGGCTAGAATTTAAGTTCAGCAGCTGAAGGTTGGGAGAGGAAGCAATCAGTAAACAAGTAAACACCCCTCAAGTCCCTTTAGAGAAGGGACCCGTCTCTTCATCATGTTTTGTAGGACTCCTGTCACCTCCTCATTTTGAAGGCTGTAGATGATGGGGTTGAGAATGGTAACTGTGTGGTAACTGTGGCAACTGTGTAGAGGAGACCAAGGGTGAAGCTTGTGATCGCATTCAGTGCCCAGGTCTGAATATAGGTGATGGTGGCTGTTCCAAAGAAGAGGAAGACCACAAGCTGGTGGGTGGAACAAGTTGAGACGAGCTTGCAGTGGCTCTGAGTGAAAGCCATTGGTGGCCCTTCCTTGGCAGCATAGCTGTGCAGTCCCTATTTTGATATCCTGGTCCTGAGAAGAGGGAGCATATTGAGCATTCATGACTCTAAGACCTAGCGGAAGGTAGACTCTGAATCCATGAAACCTGTTTTCATTACATAATTTTTCTCTTCCTCTTGCTCTCCTTTTTCCTTTTTTTAACCTAAATTTTATTAAATCAAAAACATTTATTTATATATATCTTAGAATTTATTTAAGATATAAGACAGAATATTATGAGATACATGTAGATGGTAAAATGGCTCCTATAGTATATTTGGGGGTGGTTAATCAGGAGCCATTTGGGGAAGGGGATATTTGTTTAAGACTGAGCTACTTTGGGAATCAGAAGTCACAGAACAGTGACACTTCAGAAGTTCTGGGACCACCCTACCATGGTAGCTGGATGGGAGATGGTCACAAGAAGCAGTCTCAGAGAGGGGTTGGGCTAGCCATGGATCCCTGAGAAGTTTAAGCCGTGATGAGCCCCAGCCAGGAAGAGGATGATGAGAGGCCAGACCAGTTGTGGTTGAGGCAGGCATTAAGTCCAGAGGACCTCTATACACACACACACATACACACACATACACACACACACACACACGGGTGTTAGCTGTATGTGGTGACACATGTCTAAAATTTCAGCACTTGAGAGGCTGAGGCAGGAAGATTACCACAGGTTTGAGGCCAATCTGTGCTACAAAGTGAATTCAAAGCCAGCTTGAACTACATAGAGAGACCCTGTCTCAAGAAACAAAAAAGAATGGGTGTAGAACCAAAATAGGCCCTAGTTGTGACTCACTATCCTTCCTCCAAACCTGCTGGATTCAAACACTACAGACTGTAGAAAGAAAATACTTACCCAAATACATTTAAGAATTTTTTTGCACTAAGTTTTCTTTTTCTTTGTTTTGTAGGCTTTCTTTTTTTTCCTTTCTTTTGCTATTTTATTATTTTCTTTCTTTACTTTTTCTGTTGCTTTTACCTAATTCCATTAACTTTTCTTTATTCTTTAATTTGATTCTTACCTCATTTTTCTCTTTTCCTCTTCATCTTCATAATCTCTCTTTTTCAAATTTTACTCCTTTCATTTTTCCTTCTCCCTACCCATTCCATTTTTATTATTACAATTAAGCTTTATTAATTTTTTAAATGCAGTAAAACCTTGAATTGTAGTAATTTGTTCTGCAAGTTTTCCACAAGGAAGCAAACATTTCTAATAAATTTTAACTTGATAAATGAGCAATGTCTTGCAAAGTAGTACATCGTGCCAAATGTCACATGATCACATCTAAGACAATGATTCTTCTCTCTCTGCCTGCCTCTGTCTCTCTGCAGGATTATGGGTGATAGTCTCCCAACAGCAAGAGGTTATGGAGATGTCATCTGCAGAAGAGGAGAAAAAGGTGGAGGGACTCCTCACTTCATATGAGAGTAGGGAGACAGTGCAAAATTTTGTAAAAATCACTAGTTGCCATAAGGCTACAGCAGTACAAGCAATGAACATGTTTAACAACAATGCAATGTCCCATTTTCATGAAATCCTCAAAAGGAGGCAAGCAAGTGTCATTGGATAGGTTCCATATTAAAGCTGCAAGAAAAGAAAAAGATTCCATTGAGCCAATAAATAATGATAGTAAAGTCATCCTACACAAAAATCCTCCTCTCTCTTGTCTCCCTCACACTGGCCATGGAGGTTTTCAAAGGTAAGTGTGGGTTAATTTGTTCATTTTTCTTTATATTTTGTGTTTCCTTTATTATTTTGTATTATATTACAGTATTGTAATCATTTTATATGAATTTCTTAGGTTGTGAATGAATCATCTGAATTTCCATTATTTCTTATGGGGAAATTCACTTTGATATACAAGTGTTTTGCATTACAAGCATGTTTCCAGAACAAATTATGTTCACAAACCAAAGTTTTACTGTATTTAGTTGACTAAATGTTGCTATTGTAGATCTCTTTTCTGTTGGCAATAGTGTTATATTTGTTGCATTTAGTAGATATTTACTGTATACCAATATTTGATTTGTCTTTGTATCTACATTATTATTGTAGATCTATTTTCTATTGATAATGGTGGTATAGTTGCAGCTTTTATTGGTCTTTTGGTATGTCAATATCTGGCTTGTCTTTGACTCTATTATTATTGCTGATTTTTTCACTGTTCCCAATGATGGCATAATTGTTGCTGTTCATTGGTTTTTATGTCTGCTAATATCTGGACTATCTTTGAGTCATAAACATTACTGTGGTTTGTTTTCTCCTCTCTGGGTGGTGCTGGGGATCAAGCCCCCAGTTTCCATTGAACACCAAAAAGACCCTCAAATATTGCACTCAGTAGTTTGAAGAGGGGCACAAACACCAAAATATAAAAAACACAGGGTTACATGACAAGAAGACAGATTCTAGCTAAAGAAAACTGCACAGTAGGGACAGAGTTTGTCCCCCACCCCCGACTGCTCTTAAACATGCACCACAAAAACAATACAAATATGAGAAAACAAGGCAACAAGATGCCTCCCAAAATGCTCACCCCTCAAAAGCTCATTTCATGGATACTGAAGAAAATTACAAGCAAAGAACTCAAAAACCAAACCAAAAAAATAAATAAATAAAAACAAGAAAAGGATACAGGCCAGGGATTTAGCTCAGTGGTTCCGGCGCCTGCCTCGCAAGCGCAAGGTCCAGAGTTCAATCCCTGGTACCAAAACTAAAATAAAATAAAAATAAAAACAAGAACTCAAAAACCAAATAGTCAAAATGTTTGACAAGCTCAAAGAAGAAACACAAAAACTGGGCTTGGTGATGCACTCCTATAATCCCAGCACTGGGGAGTCCAGGGCAGTAGGATCACTGTGAGTTCAAGGCCAGCCTAGGCTACATAGTGAGACCTTGTCTCAAAACAAACAGAAGGAGAAGAAAGACAAAGAGAGGGAAAAAGAAAACGAGAAGCAAGAGGAGGAGGAAAAGGAGAGGAGGAAACACAAAAGCAATTTCATAAAATGTTTAGCAAGCATAAAGAGGATTTTATTAAGCAGACAAAGAATTTACTAATAAAATGCTTAATAAGCTTAAAAGAAGAAACAATAAACGAATTGAGTTAAACAAGATGATACAAGTTATGAATGACTACTTTAGCAAAGAATTAAAAAATTATGAAAAGAAAGAAAGCAGAAATACAAGTTATGAAAAACTCAACAGAAATCATGGCTAGCAGATTTGACCAATATTAGGGCAGGCTGTCAGAAATTGAAGACATGGTGGATGTAGTAGATCACAAACTAAATGATACCCTAAAAATAACAAGACAACATCCAAGCTGGATCCAACAGTTGCTAGATGCCTCAAAAAAAACCAACATCAGAATTATAGGAATA
Source organism: Heterocephalus glaber (assembly GCF_000247695.1). The sequence continues at coordinate 12,368,161 of NW_004624802.1, read as the reverse complement.
AAGGAAAATTTAGAAGATGATTGAAAAGGAGTAAAAAAAAAAAATTCACTGAAATCATAAAAAGTTTTTCCAAATCTAGGCAAGTACAAGAGGCATACAAAAGCCCAAATGGCCAGGATCAGAAAAGAGCCTCTCCACAAAAAAATCATAATTTAAATTCCAGAAATTAAACAAAAGGAGAGAATACTAAAAGCTGTTAAAGAAAGGCTTCAAGTTACTTACAAAGGCAAGCCTATTTGAATTACCATAGATTTCTCAGCACAAACTCTAAAGGACAGGAGAGGTTGGAGTGAAGATTTTCAACCCCTGAAAGAAAACAACTGTCAACTCAGACTGCTATATCCTGCAGAATTAGCCTTCAAAACTGACAGAAAGACTTACCATGAGAAAGAAATTCTAAAGAAATACATTACTGCTAAATCAACATTGCAGGAAATACTCAAGGGAATTCTAGATAGACACAGGGAAGCCACCCGCACCAAAGAGCCCAAAAGAAAATACACACGTAATGGGGATAGTAGTTAAGCAAAAGGAAAAAAGTAAAGGAATCAGCACTGGAAAAATAATGCAATGGCAGGAGTCAATAAACACCTCACATTAAAAATATCAATGGGCCGGGGATTTAGCTCAGTGGTTCTGCCACCTGCCTCACAAGCGCAAGGACCCGAATTCGATCCCTGGTACCCCAAAAAAAAAAAAAAAATATATATATATATATATATATACACACACACACACACACACACACACACACACACACACACACACATATATACATCAATGTCGGGGCAGGGATTTACTCAATGATGCCACCACCTGCCTCATAAGCCCAAGGTCCCAAGTTAGATCCCTGGCACACACAAAAAAAATCAATGTCAATGGTCTTACCTCCCCAGTCAAAAGACACAGACTAGTAAGACTGGATCAAAAATTAAAAGGCAACCATACATTGCCAACAGGAGACACACTTCTTTTAAAAGGAAGCTCATGAGGCCGGGATTTAGCTCAGTGGTTCTGCCGCCTGCCTCGAAAGCTCAAAGTTCTGAGTTCGATACCCAGTACCAAAAGACAAAACCAAACATAAAAGGAAGCTCATGGACTAAAGGTAAAAGGACAGAAAACAATACTCCATGCCAGTGATGTAAGAATGGTTCAGTAAGTGTATAGTACATCACAACAACAGAAGCAAGGACAAAAATCACATGATCATCTCAAGAGACACCAAAAAGCTGGGCATGGTGGCGCACACCTGTGATCCCAGCACTCAGGAGGTTTGGGCTACATAGTGAGTTCAAGGCCAGCCTGAACTGCAAGGCAAGACCCTGTCTCAAAAACAAAGACAAAAAAAGAGACAGAGAGACAGACAGACAGATAGAAAAAGCCTTTAACAAAATCCAATATCCATTTATAATTTTTTAAAACTCTGACAAAAATAGGTATAGAAGGACCTTATTTCAAACTGATAAAAGCCATTTATGACAAACCCACACCAACATTAAACTAAGTGGGGAGAAACTGAAAGGTTTTCTTCTAAACTCAGGAACAAGATAAGGATGTCCATTCCCACCATTCCCGTTCAATATAGCACTTGAAACTTTGACCAGAGAAATCAGGCAAAAGAAAGAAAGAAAAATTGGGCCAGGGATTTAGCTCAGTGACACCACACCTGCCTCAAAAGCACCAGGTCCTGAGTTCGATCCCCAGTACCAGATAAAAAGAAGAGAGAGAGAGAGAGAGAGAGAGAGAGAGAGAGAGAGAGAGAGGAAACACAAAAGGAATGTCAAACTATTTTTCTTTACATAGAAGGCCCAAAATCTCCCCAAAAGACTCCTAGAACTAAGAAAAATTCACCAAAGGAGTAAGATACAAAACAAAAATTAATAGCATTTCTATACACCAACATTAAACCCACCCAATTAGAAATTAGAAATACAACTGCATTCTCAATAGCTTCAAAAAAATTAAGGGTCAGGGATGTAGTTCAGCAGTGCCTTCCTGGCAAGCACAAGGTCCTGAGTTCAATCCCCAGTACCAAAACAAAAAATTAAATATTTAGGAATCAACCTAACCAAGGAACTGAAAGACCTCTATAATGAAAACTATAGTATCCTGAAACAAAAGATTGAAGGTGACATCAAAAAATGGAAAGAAATCCCCTGTTCCTGGCTAGGCAAAACCAATATTGTCCAAATTTCCATATTACAAAAAAATTATGTATGGATTTAACACAATTCCAATCAGAATACCAAGAGCATTCTTCATAGACATAGAAAAAACATTCCTTATGGGGTCAGGAATTTAGCTCAGCAGCACCGTGCCTGCCTTGCAAGCGCAAGGTGCTGTGTTCGATCCCCGGTACCAAAAAAGAAATTTCCTTAAATATATACGGAAACAAAAGAACCCAGAATAGCAAAAGCAATCCTAGGCAACAAGAGCAATCCTGGATTTCAAGTTATATTACCAAGCTATGGAAATTTTAAAAAGCTTGGTACTGTATTACAAAAGACCTGCAGATCAATAACAGAGAATACAGGATGCAGAAACACCCCAAGCATGGTGAGCACATTTTGACAAAGGGGCCAAAATCATATACTGTGGAAAAAATAACCTTAAGAAATGGTACCAGGGAAACTGGCTATCCACATGCAGAATGACCCTAGACCAATATCTCTCTGTACTAAAATAAAATCAAAATGGATCAAAGATATAAATATTAAAACAGAAACAATCTGCTGGAATATAAAGTAGGTAAAACTCTTGAAGACATAGGCATAAGCAAGGACTTTCTGAACAGAACCCCAATTTGCACAAGAAATAACATCAAGAATCAACAAATGAGGAAAATCAAATGTAAAAGCTTCTGCACAGCAAAGGAAACAACCAACAGAGTGAAGAGGCAACCTATAGAACAGGAAAAAAATTTTCCAACTATTCCTCACACTGAGGACTAGTGTCTAGAATATATAAAGAATTCAAAAAATAGACCCCCCCCAAAAAAAAAAAAAGTAAGAGACCTGATCAAAAAATGGGCAACCGGGCCAGGAATTTAGCTCAGTGGTTCTGCCGCCTGCTTCGAAAGCATAAGGTCCCGAGTTCAATCCCCAGTACCAAAAAAAAAAAAATAGGCAACTGAAGTGAAGAGACACTTTTCAGAAGAAGTACACATGGCCAATAAGTGCATTTTAAAAAGTCCAGCATCTCTGGCCATTAGAGAAATGTAAATCAAAACAACACTGAGATTCCATCTTACTCCAGAAAGAATATCATCACAAATTCTAATAACAAGAAATCCTGGCTAGGGTGTGGGGGAAACGGAATGCTTCTACACTGTTATTGCAAATGTAAACTAATACAACCACTATGAAAATCAGTATGAAGATTGCTCAAAAAACTAAAATCACATGCTCCCTTGGGCAGCACATATACTAAAATTGGAAGGATACAGAGAAGATTAGCACAGCCCTGTGCAAGGATGACACGCAAATTTGTGAAGTGTTCCATATAAAAAAAAAACAAAAACTAAAATCAGAAATTCCATTTGGCCCAGCTATTCCACTTGTAGATATCTTCCCAAAAGAGTTACCAACAACATCATATTAGAGTGCTACACACATCTTCATGTTTATAGCAGCACAATTCATAATAACTAAATCTTGGAAACAGCCTATATGTTTATCAACAGATAAATAGATAGAGAAAATATGACACATATACACAATAGAGCACTGTACCTGTTCCACCCACTTGGCCCTCGGGTCTAGACCAGCTACTCTGTTCTCCCTGACCCAGCAGCAAACAAGGATGAATGACACAGAGTCAGTTTAACATGCGGGCAGCCTAGGGGCTCTTGCCTCAGTAGGCAGAGAAGCCCCCTATGTCTGGCTCATCTTACCTTTATTCACCTAAACACAGGTACAAGCAATAAGAGTAACACAAGATTCATCTGCTTTCCAATATCCATTAGTACATGCTCAGTAAACAACTTAACCTTGGGTGTCTTAAATTTTCTCTGGAATCTGCAATCTGTAATCACCCCTAAGTGTAGCCTTTCTCCTTTGTGCTCACAGAGGAGGCCAATTAGGCCTCAATTCTCCCCTGGTTTCAGACAGAGTACTTCTCAACTATAAAGGATAGGGCCGGGGATTTAGCTCGGTGGTTTCACCACCTGCTGTCCAAGCGCAAGGATCCGAGTTCAATCCCCGGTGTCAAAAAATAAAAAAATAAAGAAGGATAAACTTGAGTCATTTGTAGGAAAATGATGCACCTTGAGACCATAATGCCAAGTGAACTAAATCAGACACAGAAGGTTAAATAGTACATGGTTTCTCTTACATGAGAAACCCAAAGTATAAATAATGTAAGAGCAAAATAAAAGACAATAGGAAACAGGAAAGTAGACCTTTTACAGATGGAAAGGAGGTCTAGGGAGGAGAGGGGAAGGGTAAATAAAAAGAACTAAGATACAATATGTGTACTAACTCCCCATGATAAATGTATTCATTATGTATCACAACCATGTACTAATAAAAAAAACTACTTTTTGCTGAGTTTGTGTGTGTGTGTGTGTGTTTGATGCTTTCAGTATCTCGGCAGTTCTGTTGTTTTGGTGCTAGAGATAGAGCCCAAGGCCTTGTGGACGCCAGGAACCGGCCCTAGATGTCACTTCCTGCTTGCACAGAGTCTCAAGGTGTACCAGAGGTGAGAGATGCACAAGTTTGCAAGTGTGTGTTGCCTGCCAGGCCCCAGGAATGAGTGAAAGCTATTTAAGGTCCCCTCCAGGCATTCCCAGATTTTCTTTGCAAGATTTTGGTCAGCCTGTTATTTGTTTCCATGGATATCATCACCTCGGGCTGCTGCAATTTTTTTAAATTACCACTGATTTAACTGATGCCCAGAGCTAGGGCTTTCCTCAGTGACCAAATAAAGGCAAGCCCTGCGGATGGGGTTTTTCCATGGATCTTGCAGATAGTGACAGTTCCCTGATTAGCAGCCTGGGTAATTCAAATCCCATTTGAAGCCAGATGTGGTGCACACCTGTAATGCCAGCACTCTGCAAGGCTGAGGCAGGAGGATAGAAAATTCGAGCCCAACCTGAGCAACTTAGCAAGACCCTGTCTAAAACTTTTTTTTAAAAAATTTTAAAGGGCTTTCCATGTAGACCAGTGTGAAGACCTTGGGCTCAATCCTCAGTACTGCAAAAATAAAAATAAAAATAAAAGTAAAAGTAAATACTTCAATAACCTCTGATGGCTACTAGGCCTTCCAATGCTTCTGGTTTCAAGATTACCATAGGAGGCCGGGGATTTAGCTCAGTGGTTTCGCGGCCTGCTGTGCAAGCACAAGGATCCGAGTTCGATCCCCAGTAACAAAAAAAAAAAAAAAAGATTACCATAGGGGATTAGAAAGGGCTAAAGCACCACAAAACTTACTGTTCTTATAAGTCAGTCATTTTTTTAGGGAGAAAAACACTCTTTGAATTGTTGGAAACCTTTGGTTAATTTCTACAATCTAAAAAACTTGATCTTGACCTTTAATTTTTGAGATAGGGTTTCACTATATAGTTCAGCCTGGCCTTTAACTCACTATGTAGCCCACGCTGGTCTCAAACTCATGGCAATCCTCCTGCCTCAGCCACCCAAATGCTGGGATTATAGGCCTGCCTATAATCACCATGCCTGACCCTAAATGAGTAGATTTTTGCTGCTCTTGCCACACACACTAAATAAGGGACCATCACCTGGCCACCCCGGGGTGGCCGTGTGGTCCAAGAGGGCAGCGTCGAGCGCCTGAGTTGAGGAGATGGTCGGGCTCTCGGTGTGCGCCGAGGTCACTGTGATCCTGTTGGATATCGAAGGTTCTTTGCAGATGTAGTTCCCGCAGTCAGGAAGTGGAAAGCGGCTGGAATGAAGGTGTATATCTACTCTTCAGGGAGCACAGAGGCACAGAAACTGTTATTCGGGCATTCTAGAGAGGGAGATATTCTTGAGCTTTTTGATGGTCCCTTTGATACCAAGATTAGACATAAAGTGGAGAGAGAGAGTTACCGAAAGACTGCAGACAGCATTGGATGCTCAACCAGCAACATCTTGTTTCTGACAGACGATACTTTGGAGGCCAGGGCTGCTGAGGAAGCAGACGTGCACGTAGCCGTGGTGGTGAGGCCTGGCAATGCAGGGCTGACAGACAATGAGAAGACTTAACTACCGACTCATTACCTCCTTCAGTGAGCTCCGCCTGCCTTCGTCCACATAGACCCTCAGTGTCTAGCTTTATTCTGATGGTATGTGAGTGCTCAGATTCATTTCCATGGGCACATAGTGAAAAAAAGTCCTCAGCCAATTGAAAATGTAAATTATTTAAAGATGCTTTATATGGAGACACTGTTTTAGACCATAATTATCCCTTGTTGAAAGCAAAGTGTAATTGATAGAAAGTGCTAAAATACAGATCAAATATGTTAGGTTTATCTGGTCATTACCAAAATGGAAAGCCAGTTATTATTCAGAAGTCTTTATTTTTAATGGCAAATAATGTCAGAGAGATTGCCAATAATAATTCATTGCCTCTGTGTAATTGAGTTACAAGATTATATCAGTTGCATTTTATATTTGTCTCCCTGTATATAAATGAAAAAGTTACCTGTTTCTGTTCCAAAAGAGCAAAATTGGGAAAGAAAAATTAACTAGAGCGTTGATCAATCAAGCATTTGTTACATAAGAAGAGATTTGCTAGTCATATGGCTCCCACAGCAAGCACTTGGCCTCTCAATGAAAAAGTGCACTGATTCAACAACTAAAAGTGAAGTGTAGCGCTTAACGTTTAACAGAATAGTCCTAATCCTGCCGGTTGTTATCGTCATAGATTTTACAGTTGCCTTTTTAACTATGTCTTAGCACAGTTTGAGACCATATGTCAATTGCTATTTACTGTTTTTTTTAATTCACTGAAATGACCCCATAACATCAAAAAGAGCTCTAGTACATAATATTTTCCTCTGAAATGGATGTGAGAAATGTAAAGTTTATAACAGCATTAGTAATCTTGGTTCATTTCTAATATTTCATGTCAGTTTCATGTATGATTAATAAAAGCATTTCCTTCTCAAAAAAAAAAAATAAGGCACCATCAGAGATGATGGCTTTATTAACTTGCTTCACTCTAGTAGCCATTTTCTATCTATATTATGACGTGATGTCCATCTTAAATATATATGCAAAGTAAGATTTATGTTAAAAGGGGGCCAGGGACTTAGCTCAGTGGTTCAGTTGCCTGCCCTAAAAGCTCAGGGATCCAAGTTCCATTCCTAATAAAACAAAAAAAAAAAAAAAAAATGATTTATGTTATAAGAGAAAGAAAAAGAGAGAAAAAAACAACCCAACAAAAAGTGTTTCAGGGACTCAGTTAGGCTTATGCCACACCCCAGAGTCAGAGACCCTCAATATGCTCCTATCTCCCCAGGACCAGGATATCAGGGTAGGGACAACACAGCCATGCTTTGAGACCAGGCCCAGCACTGAAGAGGTGACTCAGAGCTCTTGGATTAGATTGAGATCACAAGCTGTTGTAGACTGTAGTCCATTAGATTGTCATTCTTGGCTTCCTTTGTTGGTGGTACGTACCTATCTTAAAAGAGGGAATACAACTACAATATGAAGTAAGGCATTTTAACAGCCACCCTTTCAAAATATGAAAGTATTGCTTTGGATTACAAGAATATTTGCACTAGACCTCCTGATCCTTACACCAACCCCAAGCCTCACCCCATTCTTGAAGCTCACCCTATCCCAACCCAGCCCCAACCCCAGGAATTGCCTCATCTGATTCTCTGGCCCTTGTGCTCACGGATCATGACTTTCCCTACCAATTCCATGAGGTCCACTCCCTGCCACACCTAGGCCACCTGATCTTGGCTAAAGTCATTTCAGCCTATTTATTCAGCCAAGCCAAGTCCCAGCCCCCAGGCATGATCTTGCCTTCAAGATCAGCACCCTGCAGGGTGCAAGGACTAGACATGGGTCCTTGAAGTAGGTAGCCCTCCTGAAGTCAAGCCCCAGCCAGCCCACCACACAGAGCTTTGCTTCCTGGGCCAGCAAAAGACAGCAAGGACCCTGAGCTCCAGGCTCCATCATCTTTCCCAACCAATATTTTCTAGAGCAGTGTTTCTCAACCTAGAAGGCACATATAAAGGACCTGAGCATCTTGGTGAAAATGCAGGTTCTAGTACACTAGTGCATTACTTATATCAACTCATAGCTAGAAGGGACAATAACTGAGACCCAGTGCCTGCTCCTCTCAACTTCACCTCCTAACTAACCTAACCTCCTAATCTAACCTAACACATGAGTGCATCTCCATCTGATGGCCAGATGCCAAGTGACAAGAATATTGAGGGAAGAGATGATTCCTTCAAAATCTACAGTAAGACCAGTGCTGGCAAGAATGTGCCCAGGGCACTGTTTGTAGAAGTGGAACCTAAGGTCATTGACAAAGTTCACAATGGCACCTGCAGCCATCTCTTCTACCCTGAGCAGACATCAAAGGCAAGGAAGATGCTGCCAAGAATTACATCCTTGGGCCTACACCATTGGCAAGGAGAGCCACGACCTTGTGGGCTGAATTTGTAAAGTGGCTGACCAGTACACAGGTCTACAGGGCTTCTTGGTTTTCCATAGCTTTTGGGGGGAACTGGCTCAGATTCACCTGCTGATGGAAAAATCTCTCTATTGACTACAGCAAGAAATCCAAGACAGAGTTCTCCATTTCCCCAGCTCCCCAGATTTCCACAGCTTTGTTCGGGCCCTACATCTCCATCCTCACTACCCACGCACTTGTCAGAGAAACCTCAGTATTCAGCCAGGCATAGTGGTGCATGCCTGCAATCTCAGCACTCAGGAGACTGCGGTAGAAGGATTGCCTTGAGTAAAAGACCAGCCTGAGGTACAAATTGAGTTCAAAACCAGGCCAGGCTGGACTACATACCAAGATCTTGTCTAAAAAAAAAGAAAAAAAAGAAACCTTGATATTGAGCACTTAATCTATACCAACCTGAACCGCCTTAGTAGCCAGATCTTTCATCACCACTTCCCTCACATTTGATGGGGCCCTGAATGTTGATCTGACAGAATTCAACACCAGTCTGATGCCCTATCCTTCATCCACTTCCCTCTCACCACATATGCCCCTGTCATCTCTGCTGAGAAAGCCTACCATAAACAGCTTATTGTAGCAGAGATCACCAATGCCTTCTTTTGAGCCAGCCAACCAGATGGTGAAATGTGACCCTTGCCATGGTAAATACATGACTTGCTGCCTGCTGTACTGTGGTGACGTGCTCCCCAAAGATGTCAAAGCTGCCACTGACACCATCAAGACAAAGCATACCATCCAGTTTGTGGACTGGTGTCCCACTGGCTTTAAGGTTCACAATAATTACCAGCCTCCCACCTTGGTGCCTGGTGGAGACCTGGCCAAGATGCAACGGGCTGTGTGCTTGCTGAGCAACACCACAGCCATTGCTGAGGCCTGGGCCTGCCTGGACCACAAGTGTGATCTGATGTTCCCCAAGCGTGCCATTGTTTACTGGTTTGTGGTTGAGGGAATGGAAAAAGGGGAGTTTTCTGAGGCCTGGGAGGATATGGCTGCCCTAGAGAAAGATTATGAGGAGGATAGTGTGGATTCTGTAAAGGAGAAGGCAAGGAAGAAGAGTACTAATTATTCATTCCTTTGAGCTCTGCAGCATGTCATACTCCCAGAGCCTCAGCTTCAGCATAGCTGACAAGCACCAGTGTTCTCATCTTTTTTTTTTTTTTTTTGTGTGGTGCTGGAGATTGAACCCAGGGCTTTGTGCATGCTGGACAAGTGCTCTACCACTGAGCTACAGCACTACTGTTCTGATTAAACTGTCTTCACTCAGCTGTGATTGTGTTTCTTTTCTACATGTACCTTTATGATTTTTGCTATCATTTCTCAATAGAAAGACTTTTAAAAAGTTGTTGTGAGGGGATGGACACAGATTTTTTTATTTTTCAGTACTAGAGATCAAACTCAGGATCTTGCACTTTCAAGGCAGGCTGCGACACCACTGAGCTAAATCCCCCACCCCTGTTTTGTTTTGTTTTAATGGAGATTCAACCCTGGTATGGTGACTTGAATCCCAGTACTTGGAAAGTGGCGGCAGGAGGACTGCAAGTTCAAGGCCAGCCTGTGCTACACAGTGAGTCCCGGGCCATCCTGCACTACAGAGTAAAGAAATAAAATTAAATAGGAAATAGAAGGAAAATTCAAGTTCAGCAGATCTGGGGTGAGGCCCAAGAATCTATACATTTAACAAATATCCAGATGAAGCCAATAATGTTAGTCTAGGCTATTATCTGGAATAAAGAACTCAAAAAATTCAGACCCCCCTCCCAATTTAAAGACCCAATGCAAAAATGGACATCTGAAATAAAAAGACACTTCTCAGATGAAGAATTAAAAATGGCAAATAAATATACAAAAATGTTCAACATCACTGGTCATTTGTGAAATGCAAATTAAAACAATGCTGAGATTCCACCTCACCCCAGAAAGAATGGCTGCTATCAAGAAATCAACCAATAACAAAATGCTGGAGGAGTTGTGGGGAAAAAGGAACCCTTTTCCACTGCTGGTGGGAGTGTAGACTGGTGCAACCATTCTGGAAATCAGTGTGGAGATTTCTCAAAGAACTAAATCTAGAGTTCCGTTAGACCCAGTTATACCTGTTCTTGGTGTTTTCCTGAAAGAATTAAAAGCATCAGGGCCGGGGATTTAGCTCAGTTGTGCTGTGCCTGCCTCAAGGTCCTGAGTTCAATCCTCTGTACCA
>NW_004624802.1:12269853-12344765 GCF_000247695.1 Heterocephalus glaber | reverse complement strand
TAGGGGAAAGGAAAGAAGGGAATGGAATTAATATGAGAAAATGAAAAAATTGAAACAAAGTCTTTGTAAATAGGGAGGAATGGAGGGGTTGAAGGGAGCCAGGGCAAGGGGATAAAAATAGGAACCAAGAGAGATTATGTAATCCACAAATTTCCAATGATGAGTATCCTTATGTTTTAAATTTAAAATGTACCAATAAAATTAAATTTTAAAAAAAGAAAAGGGATTTTTGCCCTGTACACTTAAATGATGAAGACCATGCCTGGGTGGGGGGAAGGTTCAGGTAGCTTTTAATCTATCAAAGATTCATTTTCTACATTTGTCAAGAGGTCTTACTAGTAGTAGAGAAAGCAGTCCAAACCTGCAGCTCAACTCTTAATGGAGGCTTAAGAAGGGGCTCTGATCGCATCGCTTCAGATCACTCTGAGACAGAGGATATCTGATGATCACTAACAGAATTCCCCTTTCACCTCAATGAGGAATCCAGATAGGGACAAGATGTGGAGATTTTCTGCTGATTACCCAGACGGGCTGTCAGGAGCTAGTTTCTTCTGAGGGACCTTTGGGTATCCACCAGAGAATAGCCCTGGCCATGACCCCTCAGTTGTCACCTCAGCTTCTGCTAATTCCATGCAATCAGAGATCTGTCTCCAAAAGGAACCCAATCTGGTCAACATTCCACCTGCCATTGGTGTCAATGGGAGTGGGGATACACCTGAGGGCAACTGGAGAAATCTGTCCTCTGCTTTGAGAGTGGCAGCTGCTGGCAGAGTAACCACTATTTGGCATTCTATAAGGGACAGATAAAAGCCTGAACTGTCTTTATCTGAGACAGCTTATGAGATCAATTTTACAACATGTCTAAGCAACTAAGTTCAAATGCAACACATACAAAACAAGAATAAAATGTAATTTTAACAAAAGACAATGCATAAGAAAAACAAGAAATGCGCAAACATTTAAATCACAACTTAAAATTAAGACACTTTTGAAACAAAGCCAAAACAAAGGCCAGAATTTAAGAAGCATAAACCAGAATCTGTGAAACAAATGTCGAGAGCCTATGGAACAAAAGTTACAATCTATAAAGCAAAAAGTCCAAAGTTAGAACCTATGAAACAAAAGCAAACTCTTGGGCCGGGTATTTAGCTCAGTGGTTTCACCACCTGCTGTGCAGGTTCAAGGACTCGAGTTCGATCCCTGGTACCAAAAACAAAACAAACAAAAAAAAGCAAACTCTTACCTCTGACCAGTAATCTTGGTGGAAGACCTCCAAAATGATATAGGGGGAAGAGATGTAACTCCCAAACCTACTAGATATCCGAAACGTGAGTTCGTGTTCTTAAAATCGAAGAATGAATTCTAGGAACAGCAGAGGTTAAGAGTAGGAAAAATCTATTGAGAGAAAGAAAGCTTCTGCCTAAGAGACAGAAGGGGGACCGGAAAGTGGGTTGCCCACCTACCCCACGGTTCAAAGATGTTTTTATACAGCAAAGCCACGTGGTGAGATGAGTACAAAGTGGGACAAAACTATAAGACCCAAAGGAAATTTACAAGGTGGGCATGAAGTGGGACAAAACCATGAGCAACCAATAAGATTACAAGTACTTGGTTCTTTTATACAGGGTCGCACTACATAGTTGAGGCTGGCCTTGAACTCACTATGTAACCCAGGCTGGCCTCAAACTCGCAGCAATCCTCCTGCCTCAGCCTCTGGAGTGCTGACATTATAGGTGTAGATCACCATGCCTGGCCTTACAAGTTTATTATAATATATTAGCTGTAACTTTTCTATGTAGTAAATATGCTTATGTAAATTTGAATTTTTCAGCTGGGGATTTAGCTCAGTGGTTCCGGTGCCTGACTTGCAAGCGCAAGGACCCGAGTTCTATCCCCGGTACCAAAAAAAAAAAAAAATTTCAATTTTTCAGCTGCATTGGAATTATTTCTGTCGATTACAATCACCACTGAAAACTGTATGCAAAATCTATATTTGAGTAAATTTCTTCTTAATTGGAGTAAGTGCTTCAGTGTTGAAATCAAAGTTCCCCATTTCCCAAAACTGTGACCATTAGATAACAATATGTACTAATAACTGATAATGTAATATAAATGGTTTTTCTTAATGTTAATTTTTCTCACCTTTATACATCGTACTGTTGAGCCATCTCATCTTTGTATAACATTACTGTTCCTTTGTGTTAATTTGGTTTTTATGTTTCTTTCACTTCCCTTTGTAGTAGCATAACTGTCTGTTCCTAATTCCTAAGAGATGATGGATGATTCAGTATGTCAAGATTTTTGTCATGCATTGCCATTGTGAAATACTTGGTGTTTCCTGTTTACTTTGTTGTTTTATTTTTTGGTTATGCTTTGAAATACAGTCATGTTTTGTTTCTTTAAAAAAAAGATTACAAGTACAGTCACCCAGGTAATATTGACTAAATGGGGATCAAATGGGAAGACAAATCACATATAAGGAGTTTTCCATTTAGAATATCAATCACTGCTATCTATCTCTAGGGGAAGTATCTTTTTCTCCTTTTTATAATGCTAACCAGTGAATGTGCCTCAATTGTTCTCCATGTTGGCTCCTTGCTGTGTTGGCTCCTGGAGGGCTGGTGCCTTAAGGGAGGCCCTGTCTACCTGCCAACAGGATATCTAATTAACTTACCTATCAGCAATACTACCACTGAGCTACATCCCAGCCCCTAAAATGGTAATTTTTATATTATGAAGATTTTATCAAAAAATTTTAAAGTATAAAACCTTATTTTATCTTTTTTTTTTCCAGTCCTGAGGATTGAACTTGGGACCTCATGCAAGCTAGGCAAGTGTACCACTGAGCTATACCCCGGCCCTACTCTGCTATTTTCTTAATACCTGTGTAAATCTCCTCTCTGTCCCCATCTCTGCTCTCCACTTTTCACTATCCCTGCCTTGAACTACTAGGAATCATCTTTCAATTGGCCTTTTGGGCTGGAGATTTAGCTCAGTGGTCCTGCCGCCTGCCTGGAAAGAGCAAGGTCCTGAGTTCAATCCCCGGGAAGGGGCCTCCAGTCTTTCCTCTCCTAAATTGACCATCAGAGAAACTTTTCCAGCAGGATAACCTAACAATGTGACTCATTTCCTGTAGTACAAGACCCAAGCCCCTTAGATGGGTATGCAAAGCCCTCAGTCTGTCCAATAAATAAGTATTGAGTGGTCCCTCAGAGGGGAACTAGAAATGGCCCTGAGGATATAGCAGTGGGGAAGAAAATATACTCTTACACTGCAGAGCTAACTCTCTAGAGGACATTGCAGATTTTAAAACACAGACAAATGAATGAAGTAATTATCATGTGATTAAGCCTATTCAACATCTATTTGACATGCACATTTTAGTGTCTACTACTTGCTAGGCGCCAAGTTGGGAGGCAGACATGGTAATAAAAAAGACTTACTCCTTGTTTTTATGGAGCTTATACACAGAAGGCAAAAAAAAAAAACAGGTTTTTTTCTGTGTGGTTTTTTTTTTAATGATACGTGGGATTAAACTCAGGACCTTGCACTTGGGAGGCAGGCACAGGGCCACTGAGCTAAATCCCCAGCCAAAAAACCAGTTATTACACAATAAGCAAAGCCTCTTGACCTTGATTAGGGAAGGGGAGGAACTTTTGGGTGAGACTTGAAAGGTGAGTAAAAGCTATCGAGGTAAGAGGGAGGAGGTGTTGCTAAAGAGAATGAAAGCCTATGGGCCCAAGAAAAGGACAGGCTCATGCCCCTGAGGCTAAGGCAGAAGTAACTGGGGAAGACTGTAGGCTGGAAGGGGTGTTGGGAGGAGATTGAGGGCTGTGTGTGGAGGCCAGATGATAGGAGGACTTGTGAGCAGTGCTAAGAAATTTAGATTCTGTGCTAACAATAATAAAGATCCACTAAGGACTTTTAACCAATGGGCAGAAGTTGTGAAACTATTTTAGTAAGCCAGACAAGGAAGAGTCATGGGTTGTGTGAGTGGAAAAAAAAGAAATACATGAACTCAATAAATTGAGAAAGAGAGAGAGAGATGGGGAAGGGGAAGTAAAAGGAATTAAGATGTGTTATGTACATGTCCCTACTCCACATGATGGTTGTGATCATTAGGTACTGCAGACATGTACCAACAAAATTTTTTTTTAATTTTTAAAAGAAGAAAGTAATGAAATGAGAATCCAAGCTAACAGAGCTTAGGGATGTCTTAGATGTGGGAATGAAGGAAAAAATAAAAAATGAAACATAGGCAGGCTCAGTGGTTTGTAGCTCAGTGGTAGAGAGAGCACTTGTAGAGCACTTTTCCTAGCATACACAGGCCCTGGGTTCAATTCCTAGGAAAGAAGGAGACAGAAAAAGAGAGAGAAATAGGGGGGAGAGGAAGGGAAGAAGGAAGGAAGGAAGGAAAATCATGTTTCAACTGGCCTCCCAGTCTCCAAGAATAATTAAGGAATTACATTAGAATTTTAGAATTTTTAAAGGTAATAAAATTGTGGTCATGTATTTAGGGTGTGTGTGTGTGTGTGTGTGTGTGTGTGTGTGTGTGTGTGCGCACGCTATAGTACTGGGGATTAAACCCAGGGCTTCACACATCCTAGGCAAGCATTCTATCACTGAGGTATAACTTCAGCGTTTCGTTTTAAGACAGGGTCTTACTAAGTTGCCTAGGCTGGTCTCAAATTTTTAATCCTCCTCTTCAGCCTCAGAAGCAGCTGGAATTGGGCCGGGGATTTAGCTCAGTGGTTCCACCGCCTCCCTTGCAAGTGCAAGGTCCCGAGTTCGATCCCTGGTACCAAAAAAAAAAAGTAGCTGGAATTACATGTGTGTACCTGGCAAGTTTGAATCAGAGAGATAGAGAAGGGTTGGGGGTGTAGCTCAGTGATAAAGTATTTGTATGCATGTTGCCCTAGGTTCAATTCCCAGCACCCCAAGAAAAGGGGAGAGAGAGATTATGTGGCATGATATCTAGAACACATGAGCAGAAAGAAAATGTTGGATGAGGAAATGAACAGGGTAGGACTGGCCATCAGTGGATGGCTGTGGGATGATGATGCAGACAGGGAAGGGAGTACATTATACTGTCCTATCAACTGTTGTGCATATCCAAAATCTCCATTATACAAAGACTTTTTCAAAGAGAAAGAAAAGAGAGAAAGCAAAGGAAGAGAAGAAGTTGAATGAATCCGTTTTTGTTGAAGGGTTCAGGCAGCTGATGGTGCCATTTTCTGAGATAATGAAAAGGATGGGCTGAGAGGGAGACAAGAGCTTTAGAGAGTATCTTAAGTCTCTTTGGGGTGTTCTAGGTTTAATACAACCAGTAAACATGCTGAAGAAGATGTCAAGTAGTAAGCTAGATGAAAATTTGAAACTCAGAAGATAGATCTATACTTAAGAGATAAATGCATGGCTAATTAGCAGATGCATGATACTTTAGACCATGAACATGGAAGGGGATTAGGTGGTGATGATTGTTCACGTAAGTTTATCATTTGTTATAAGGCACACTCTCCTGAGGGACATTGATATGGGGGAGGCTATGCATGTGTGGTACAGGGGAAAATTAGAAATGTCTATACCTTGCTCTTAATTTTGCTATAAAGGGCCAGGGATTTAGCTCAGTGGTGCCGCTGCCTGCCTCGAAAGCACAAGGTCCTGAGTTTGATCCCCGGTACCAAAAAAAAAAAAAGAATTAATTTTGCTATAAACCTAAAACTGCTCAAAACATAAAGGTTTTTTTTAATGATGAGATTACTCTTTTTTTTTTTTTGCTTTTGGAGACAGGGTCTCCCTTTGTAGTTCAGGCTGGCCTTGAACTCACTTTGTAGCCCCGGCTGGCCTCAAACTCACAGCAATCCCCCTGCCTCTGGGATTATAGGTGTGAACCACCACACTCGGCAATGACAAGATTACTTAATGAGAGAGAAGGTAGAGGAAGATCCAAAATTAGCACCCTCCAAAAAAATTTAGAATTTAAGTAGATGAGAAAGATTAAAAAAAAAACTACAAGGACCCAAGTTCGATCCCTGGTACCAAAAAATTAAAATTAAAATTAAAAAATAAACTAAGAAAGATCTAAAACAAATAAATAAGTCTAAGAAGGATTAGGCAGGAGAACAGGATAAACAAGACTATGACATTGGGATAGCCCAAATGAGAGAGTATTTCAAGAAAGAAATAGATGCCAACTGTTTCCAACGCTGTGAAGAGGTCAAATAAGATGATACAGGACTGTTCTCTCTCCCTGTAGCTGGCAGTGTGGACACCACTGTGATAAGAACAGCTTAGGTGGGCTGGGGATGTAGCTCAGTGGTGCCGCACCTGCCTGGCAAGCACAAGGTCCTGAGTTCAATCCCCGGTATCACAAAAAAAAAAAAAAAGAAAGAAAGAAAGAAAAGAAGAATAGCTTATAGAAGAGCAATGGGTTGTGGGGGCGGTGGTGAATGGAAGGTGAGGAAATCAAGATAACGTGAGCAGATGATGCAAGAATGCATGAAGAAAATCCATAAAATGGGTGGTTGGTAAAGTGAGGTGTGGACTCAAGACAGCGTTGGGGTTTGGGGGGGTGGTTTGTTTTTTTGGTTTTCTTTTTTGGTACTGGGGATCAAACTCGGGTCCTTGGTTTGCAAGGCAGGTGGCAGAGCCACTGAGCTAAATCCCCGATCCTGGGTTGGGTTTTTTATTAACCTGAAATATATTACAGCATGTTAATATGGTGAAAGATCCTGAAAGAGCCAGAGATTAATGATTTGTGAAAAAACAAAGATAAAACTAAAACAAGGATTCCAAACAGCATTATTCAGTAATACCCAAAAAGTAGAAACAGCTCAATTGTCCATCTACTGATGAATGGGTAAATAAAATATGGCATAATGTAATGTTACTCAAAAAAGATGAAGTACAGATACATGATACAACATTGATGAACCTTAGAAGCATTGTGCTGAGTAGTAACAGAAACAGTCAGAAAGGCCACATTTTTATCTCAACTCCAAAGTTCACATCATTACTAACTGATATGCTAGTAAAGGTCTACTCAGGCAAAGAAAAATCATTCTAATGGTTTCAGACAGAAGAAATGTGATGAGAACTGGTCAGAAATGTGTTAAAAACATGGAACAACTGTCATGGCTTGTGTCTAGATGTCCCCCCAAAGCCTCATGCAGTCATAGGTGGGACTTTTTTGGAAGTAGCTGGATCTAGAGCATGTGAAACTGGAATTGATTCATGGTGCAGTGCTAGGCTCCAGAGCACTAGGATTAAGGGTATGAGTGCTACCTGCCCTAAGTAGTCTGGATAAAATAAAAGGGGCAGAAAGACGCTGTTAAACTCTCTTGTTGCTTAGCTACCTTCTGTCTGCCGTGAACTGTTGCCCCTCTCCCATGTGCCACTCTGCCTTGGAACTAGCCCTTATGGACTGAAATCTATACAAACTGTGAGTTAAGTAAACCTCTCCCCCTTTAACTTTGAGTGTCAAGTATTTTGTCTCAGCAACAAGAGAAAAGTAACTAAAAAAAAAAAAACAACCAAAGGGAGACATTAGCAGGTTGGAGGGACAGAAATGAAGAAGGGATGATACCTAGACATCATAAGCTACCAGCACCATTTGACTACAGCCCCAGCCTCCCTGTAGTCAAGTTGTCTTGTATTGTAGATTTGCCAAGAAAGGACTACCTTCTCCAGAGCTGGAACTTCTGAAAGATGCATCCCCTGATTTGGCAGATGGAATCTGGAACCTTCCCATCCCCACTGCTGTTCCAGCACCAAGGAGACCAGCAAGAAGCAGGAAGATACCACCCCCCACCCCACCCCCACTGCCACCTGGCAGAACCCACAAGGAAGCCAGCAAGCCTGGGAGCCACAGAAATGTAATTTGCAGATTCCTAATTCCAGCAAGCTAGAACAAAGAATAAAAGGACAGATGAAAAGCTAAGAGAATACAGGTGAACAACTGCCTATGGGAAAGAAATAGAAGAATTCCCATTAATTTCCAGGACAAGAAAAGTAATTTAATATCCATCCTACTGTTTAACATTCTGAATGCATTATGGTAGTTAAAGCAATTAAGCAAAAAACAAAAAAGAACATACGAAAATTGAAAAAAAGTAAAATTATCATTATTTCTATGTATCATTTTGTACCTAGAAAACTCAAAGAATCAAGTTTTTAAAATTAATATAAACAGCTAATTTAGTAAGATAATTAGGTATAAAACAAATATACAAAAATCAAAAATGAGGAAATATATATGTAAATGTAACCAATTAAAATATAAAGAACATTGTCCCTTTTATAATAACCAAGAATAACTATGAGCAAGCTTATCAAATATTCAATATCTACATGAACATATCTTTAAAATACTTCCTTTGGGCTGGGGATTTAGCTCGGTGGCAAAACACCTGCCTGGCAAGTGCAAGGTCCTGAGTTCGATTCCTGATACCAAAAAAAAAAATACTTCCCTTTGGCCACTATGGACTTGGCGTAGAGACTTCGGGATAGAGTGTGAGGAGCAACTCTTAAGACATCGAGAGTGGCTTCAGCCAAAAGAGAAGACACCAAGTAATAACCGGGGTGCTTCATCCTATGATGCCTGTGAACCGATATTCTGGCCTCTGAGACCTCCCTGCCTTGGTGGTGATCTCTGGCCTATCCTGAAGCCTTGGGGTACTATCCTGGGCTGCAACCCAGGTCCCCAGGGGCCCACGAAGACACCCAGAGTCACCTGCTTCTGAAGCTTACTTTATTCTCCTTAGATTACACAGATGTAGGAACAGGAAAGACCCTGGAGACTGTGTAAGGCCCTCCAGCTTCTCCTTGATTCCCTCACCTTGTAAATGAGAGGTTGAGACCCAGAAAGTAAAATCGTTTGCCCAAGGGAACACAATTGGTGGCAAAACTAAGACTAGAGCAAGATTCCAGCTCTCTTCCACTCTGTCTTTTTGTTTCCTTTTCTTCTATTTCCGGCCATTTGAGGACTTGGATTTGATAATGAACACTAGTCAGCTCAGAAAGTATCTTTCTCTTGATCAATAGCCTCCTTCCTTCTTATGAGCAATCAAGCCTAAGCTTGAACATTCTGTTTGACCTCCATCTAAGGCAAAGGCATGTCACAGTTTACAAAGTCCAGGGGGTGTGCCAGAGGAACCCAACCAGAATTTCCAGCTTGCATAACCCGAGCAGACCAAAGAACGAGGTAAGATCAGGACACACCCCATGAGTCAGCACTGCCCTCAGCATTTGTCACCCTGAAGATGAGATCTGAGACATCCATGCTATCCCCCTTCTGCTGCCCTCTGAGGTGAATGAGCGCACCTCACCTCTTCAGCTGGGCTGGGGAACTCCAAATGCAGAAACAAGGCATCACCTGTGCCTTTGCCTCGCATAAAACTTGTTGCCTATGCCTGTAGGGCTGCGGGATCCATGCCCATTAGAAGGATTTCACACCACCACTCTACCCTATAAAAAGGAAATCACATGCAAAGGAAAAAGAGCAAAGTTCTGTCACAGGAGGTGGGGAAACTATCTTTGGCAGAGGCTGAGCAGAAAGTACCGCAGTAGCACAACCAGGAACTGGTGCCATGGATGCCCTGGTTCGACTCCTGCAGCTGCTCGTGCTGCTCCTGACCCTGCCCCTGCACCTGCTGGCTCTGCTGGGCTTATGGCAGCCCCTATCCAAAAAGTACTTCCCCTACCTAATGGCTGTGCTGGCTGTCAAGACCAACCGCATGATGGAGAGCAAGAAACGGCAACTCTTCAGCCAGATAAAGGAGGTTAAGGAAAACAGCAGGGAGGTGACCCTGCTAGAGCTGGGCTGTGGCACTGGTGCCAATTTCCAGTTCTACCCACCTGGCTGCAGGATCACCTGCCTGGACCCAAACCCCAACTTTGAGAAGTTCCTGACAAAGAGCATGGCTGAGAACGGACACCTCCAATATGAGCAGTTCGTGGTGGCTCCTGGAGAGGACATGAAACAAGTGGCAGATGGCTCCATGGACGTGGTAGTCTGCACTCTGGTGCTGTGCTCTGTGCAGAACACAAAGAAAGTCCTGCAGGAAGTCTACAGAGTGCTGAAGCCGGTGAGCAGAGTGGGAAGGGGAGGGGCCGCCCCAGAGGTTAGGGCCCCAGCATCGGGAATCTGAAACTAGCACATTAGACACCCCACCCTCTCTACCTGCTGCTGGAGGGGAGAGATCACCTCGATGAGACACAAATAGGATGCTGTGAAGCTAAAGGAGTATCACCTAACACAGGGTGGGGACAGCCAGGAAAGATACCTAAGGAGCTGATGTTCCTTAAACATTTAAATTGAGATCAGTGTAAGGAGGGAGATGAGGAAATAAAAGTGTTCTATTAGAGATGATAGGGGAAATGAAGTCCATAGATTTTGATCTGGGTGTGGAGGAAAAGGAATTCATAATAGTTTCCAAGTTTCTGGTATGAGCAGCTGAGGGGGAGTGGGTGCAAGTGCTGTTTGCTGGCATGGAAGGGTTGTCAGGTGTCAGGAGCTGCTGAGACAGCCAAGCAGAGAAACCACACAGGCCGAGAGAAGTCAGGATCTAGAAAGCAGAAAAGATACAGCCTAGAGGTAGAGATTTGGACTGCATCAGCCTGTACCTGGTAATTCAGTGTGAGGTGAATGACTCCCCTAGGGAGAGCACAGTGGGGTCAGGAGAGCTTGGAGAACCCACACTTTCTTGGGGTTGGGTCTGGCCCCAGGTTTTCCCAGGATGTTCAAGATGTCTGGGTAGAGGGTACAGGTGTACCAGAGTGTCAGGAGAGAGCCCTGCATGCATCCCTGTGCACCGTGAGCTTCCTGCTCCTGTTTCTCACTTTACCCTGACTGTGCAGTCCTTCCAGCCATTCTTCAAAGATCTCTGCCATCATCCCTACTCGGTTACGAGAGGTTCTTTATATGCACTTTGAGGGAGGGTAGGGGAGCCAAAGGTACAGGAGACATCAGAAGCAGGACAGCCTGCTCCATGAACTCGCAGACCAGCAGCCCCTACTTCACCAAGCAGTCTGACCAGGCTTCGTCAATGTGCAGAAAGTTATAAGAAAAGGATTGCATGGGGGTTGGGAGGTGCACACCTGTAGTCCTAGCACCCGGGAGGCTGAGGCAGGAGGATCTCTTCGAGTTCAAGGCCACCCTAGGCTACACAGTGAGTTCAAGGCCAGCCTGAACTACATAGCGAGACCCTGTCTCAAAACAAAACCCAAGAAAGGGGGGTAGGGGAATGGAATAGAGCAGATAGGTGAAAGTAACTCTCTTCTCCCTCAGGGAGGACTGTTATTCTTCTTGGAGCACGTGGCTGAGCCTGAAGGAAGCAGGGCCTTTATGTGGCAGCAAGTTTTAGAGCCCACCTGGAAACACATTGGGGATGGCTGCTACCTCACCAGAGAGACCTGGAAGGATCTTAAGAAGGCCCATTTCTCTGACGTCCAAATGGAATGGCTTCCCCCTCCCTTCAAATGGCTACCTGTTGGGCCCCACATCATGGGAAAGGCTGTGAAATAAGCTTCATACCCCCAAGGCAGTCACTGGCTACCTTCCCCACCTCCAGTCAGAACAAGGCACCCACCACCCAGTCTGTCTCCTCCTGAGAGGAATCAAGCGAAGAATGGGAGAAGCTCCCCCAGCCCTGCTCCTCTAGATCATCTGCACCTACCTCTGCCAGGGGGAAATCTCTAGCTCCCATCCCTCCTTCAACAACACAAAAGCTCTATTCCTACCCTCACCAGGAAAAATACAAACATTACATTATACCCTGTCCTGTCCCCAATGGCAAATTCTTGAACTTTGCCCACCCACCTCCTGCCACAACAGCTGTCCCTGGTCCCTCATCTCTATGCTAAATTTCCCCCACCCCTTTCTGAGGATGCACCCATGTGCCACTTGGAACTGGTCACAGAAGCCATGCTACCTGCCAGGCCAGCTGAGCCTCCCAGGGGCTGTGAGGGTGCCAGAGAGAAGCAGGGGCCCTGGGGGTAAGGGAGCAGCACTCAGTAAGGAAGCCAGCAATTTTGTCCTCAAATATTTTTTTTAATAAATAGACAAGACCCACTAGACTGATGCAGCAAACTAAGGTCAGAGGAGAAGGGACCTAGGGAGGGAGGAACCCCTGAGTCAGTGACACAGTCTCCTCCCTGGCCCTCTGGGTAAGGCACTTTGGGGGAGACAGGTTACATGGGGTGAATGGGAGGGGAGGGGACAGACTCCCTTCTCTCCACCCTGCACCAGGACATCCCTGCCCATCGTACCTGCCCCACCCCCATCCCTGATTTACCCTATCTTGGCTCACAAGGGGAGTGGGGGGGGGGGTTTCTTGTGGATGGGAGAGGGCAGTGCCCCTGAGGAAGCAGATCCTTCCAAGTCTTGATGCAATGCCAGGAACCCACTCCACCCTCTCCATCCTGAGGAGCCATCTCAGGAAGGGGTGGAGAGACCCACGGGCCAGGCTGGGAGAAAGAAAGCTAGGCAGTGCCTGGCACGGGATGCCCATCAGGGCCCAGCTCGGGATGCCCATCAGCAGCCAGGATGGGGTGAGCTTCGGGAGCCTCCCGCCAGGGGCTGCCCCAGTTGCTCCTCAAGATGGTGCCTGTTTTCTCCTCTTTAAACTGCTGTCGATCTTCCCGAGGGATCTTCACCGCATGGTACTGGGGCACACTGGCCTCGGGACGCTTTGCCCGCTTGAAGAATCCCATCTGTAAAACACCAAGTCAGACCATGAGGCATCTGCAGGGTGAGGTCCCTGGAGCAGACACCCAGCACAGCCCCGTACCCTCCCTTCACCATCCCTGAGACTGAAAGAACCAACTGAGGCAGAAAGAGACAGGCCAGCCAGCATCCAGTGTGATGGGCAGTCCCCAGGGTTCCACTCAGTGCCAGGGCCCCAGGTTCTCATTCACAGCAAAAGGATGACCAGGAGGGGGCCCAAGGCAAGGACCAAGGAAATCTCCCTTGGCCCCTGAAAGAGAGGCTTGAATGTGGGACTTCCAAACTTCCAACCCACCCAGACTTCTTAAGAGATCCTACAACCGAGAACATAAAGCCAGAACATAAGCTGAGGATGGAACCGGCTTCCTAGACCCCAGCATAGCTGGAGCAACATCCCCAAGCCTCACATACTTTCACCTCATGTGTTCAGACACTAAGCAGCTGGGACAGGGCCCTCAGCCATGAATACGCCAGTCTAGCTCCTCCCTGCCATCATGACCGTGCTGGCCCTAATTAGCATGGTAGTAAGTGCCCTTGCATACTCACACTAGAAATGCCCAACACTCCTACATGCTCGGACTGCACAGCATCTTCTTGCCCATTCACCTCTCACACTCATACCCAGAGAGCACATGCACAGACCCTCCCCACACACCCACATGCTCACAACCCACGAGTCCACCCCACTCTGTGCGCATGCCCCCAGCGGCGTGCACTTAACGGTCCTGACCTCATCCTTCTAATCACCTCTCACCTCGATTCTGGACCTCACATCACCCTCACGCGGATTCATTCCTTCACCCTACATACCTTCGTCCTCTATATGCTAGAAGCTGGACTTATTCCCATACACAAACATACCCACACGCACACACGTTTGCACAGTCACGTGCACACACACACAACAGTTACCCCACAGTCCCTGGGCCCCCAGCTTCCATGGCTGAGGGTTGCACAGCCAGATGTGCTCGGTGATAGTTGGTGGGGAAAGATGAGCTCTGACTGCTCCGATGGAAGAAGCCACACTGGGATATTGAGGGAGAAGGTGAGCAAAAAAGGCATAGGATGGGAAGACAGAGGCAGGAGGGGGCTCTATCTCTGCAGAGGGCAAGCATATGGGGCCAGCTTTGTGAAGGCCTCAACCTCCCTAAGACTGAGCAGGTTCCCAACAGCTTGGCTGCCACTCCAGAGCTGGTCCTCTGATAACACACACATCAAAGGTGTCATCCGTGATTGTCTCACAGTGGGGAGAGCATTCTCCACAGAAGCCCAAGAGGTGCATGGCTCTCCACATAGCTCCAGATGTGACGCTTGGCTCAGGGAACATGAACCCTGGTGACGTGTATGAGTCCCTCCACTGACCTATGCACATGTGTCCTCTTATGTTGAGCCCCTGATGCTATTAAGATTCTGTTACAGCTATGTGTATGCATGGAGCCTGGCATGTGGACACTCCACACTCAGCCCTGCCAGCAGTTCCCTAGAGCTAGTCCTCCACACTTCCTGACCACAGTTGCCTTTGTAACCTTCACTGCTGCACTCTGGTTAACTAAGACCACACTTTCCTGCCTCCATGGTCCTTCTGGAAGCTCGGGCCCCACCTACTCCATCCACCCTGCATACAGAACCTACTACCCCACCTCCAAGGCTGGCTCCAGAACCACCTCCTCTTGAGCCTTCCTTCCCTGAACTTGCACTTTCTCAACTCAACACTTCTGGTTTGTCCTCAACTACAAGGCTCACCACCCCCACTAGCTATGAAATCCCAAGGACAAGATCTATATCTGACTCATCTTCCCCATGTCCAGGGCCAGAAACAGCACCCAGTGTAAGTGCTCAGTGTAGAGTCACTGAATATATGCCAGTGCATGGGTGAGTACAAGAGGCCACCTGCCTGACTAGGAAGTGTAACCCCAGCAGCCCCACTGCTCCCCGAGCCTCACCTTCCATAGGAGCAGCACCAGCAGCGCCAGCACCAGCAGCCCAGCCAACACAGCCAGGAGGATGACCCACCAGGGGACCCCTTCTGCCACCACAGCTATGGGGTCCAAGTATACCATCACTGGGATCTGGGGAGCAAGGAGTCAATGGCATAAGAGCAGGAGAGAAGAGGGTGCCCTGCCTGCCCATGCCCACCCTGCAGCTCACCACCGTGGAGGCGTCTCTCAGCACCAAGTTCTTGATGGAGGACTTCACTGTGATGTTGGCTCGCACAATCACTTCCAGGGACTTCACAGCTGAGTACTCCTAAGAAAGCAGGAAGGACACCCTCTTCCCAAATGGCCCAGGACCCCCACCCAGATCCTGAAGTTATAAATGGAATGGTCTCCAACCCAGAGGATGTTTCTGCCTGGCTATGGTTAAGTTTGTGCTGCATTTGGATGAGGAAGAGGTAGAAGTGAGTTTTGATGGGGCTTTTGCAGAAAAAGACAGCTAGCCTGGAGTCCCGGCAGTGGCCTTACCTCCAGAAAGGTGCTATTCCAGAGGCGGCCCCAGACACGCAGCACAGCCGTGCGGTCAAAGCTGTAGAGTGGGCAGCTGAACACCACACATTTGGCTGTGCCCTGGGTGCAGTCCTGGGGACAAGGACAAACAGGGCTCTGAGCTGCTCAGCCCCTCTCCACCGAGCCTACCATTTCACATTTTCCTTACCCAGCCTCAAATTCCTCTCCACTGGGAAGTCTTTGCAAAGTAGCCCTATGGTCCAAAACAGCTGCCCATTCCAAACTGAACTATTTGCCTTTGAAATGCATGGAGGTGGAGGAGAGGAGGTCTCTTACTTCACAGCAATAGGCAGAATAGCCTCCCCAGGTAACACTTAGGCTCCCTAATGATGGTCTCATTTATTGAGCACCTACTTGCTGCCAGGCACTTATCTTATTTACACTGCACAACTCCTGCAAGGTGCATATTATTACATCATTTTTCTTTTAAGGTGCTTTTTTTTTTTTTTTTTTTTGGTACTGGGGATCAAACTCGAATTACATCATTTTTCAAAGGAGGGAACTGAGGCCCAGAGGAAAAGATGACCAGGGGCCGGGGAGTTAGCTCAGTGGTTCTGGCACCTGCCTTGCAAGAGCAAGGTCCCGAATTCGATCCCTGGTACCAAAAAAAAAGCAAACAAAAAAACATGACCAGACTGCCCCAGGTTACAGAACTAGCAAAGCTAGTAAGTGACGGAGCAGATATTTGAAGTCAGGTCCATATTCAGCAAAACTACATCTTTGGCTAAGCCCAACCTCACTGAAGGAGAACCAAGCTGCCTGACCAGGAGCTGCTGGAGGCAGGGGACTCTGACCAGGCTCCTCTCTGGCCTGACCTAAACCCATTTGGTCCACTCACTATCAATAATCCATTTACCTAAAAAGATGCATTGTATTCATCACGCCGCCATATACAGAATAACATCTTTGAGGGCAATTGAACTCTTTGAGTTATCTTTTATTTTGCCATCTTTGAGCAATTCAAGAATCTTTTGTCAATTTGTTTAAAAGCAAGGCTATCTGCCTTAATGGCATGTAAAAAAAATCTATTTCAGACATTATGTTAAGTGGTATAAGCCAGACACAGAAAGACAAGTACTGCATGATCTCACCCATATGAGGAATGTAGGAAAGATGAATTCACAGCAGGAGAGAGTAGACTGGCCATTACCCAGAGCCAGAGGAGGGAATGGGGCAGGGAGATGTTGGCCAAAGGGTACAAAGTTTCAGTTAGGCAGGAGGAATAAATGAAGAGATCTATTATTCTACATCATGGTGACTACAGGTAATAATAACATTTTTTCAAAATCACTGAGACTAGATTTTAAGCATTTGCACCACAAAAAAAGAAGTGTGTGAGGCATGTTATGTTAATTAGCTCAACTGGCCATTCCACAATGTATACACATTTTCAAAACATCATGTTGGGGCAGGGGATTTAGCTCAGTGGTGCCTCGCCTGCCTCAAAAGGGCAAGGTCCTGAGTTTGATCCTTCATACTGGAAGAAGAAAAAAAGAAAAAAACATGTTGTACATGATAAATATTGTTTTATCAATTAAAACTAATCCATTTCAAAGTTCATATTAAAAAGGGAGGCCTCTTAGAGGCCATCAGTCCTGTGCAAAAGGCAGGACCAACCACATAGCTGAGCAATAGCAGGTTCCCAGGTTCACCATCCCCTGAGTTCTTCAGTTTGCCTCCGGCCACGCCCAAGGGGAACTGGGGCGGGATGGAGCAAGGCTCTGGAGCGCCCTTCCCAGACAGACAGCACCACTGCCCTGCTCACCTTCCCATACCTGGGCTCTACCTCCACCTCCTACAACAAAGCCAAACACCCCCTAATCAGCATCACCACCACCTTCTCACTGCCAGCACTACCAACCCTAGAAGGCATATAGGCATACAGCATGTACTCATTTGTTCAACAAATCCACGTCATGAACAAAACTAGGTGAGACAAGAGGAAAGGAGAGAAGCAGAACTGCACAAAAGGGAGCAAGTTAATGAGTCACATGTAATTTTTTTTTTTTTTTGGTACCAGGGATCGAACTCGGGTCCTTGCGCTTGCACAGCAGGTGGTGAAACCACTGAGCTAAATCCCCAGCCCCAGTCGCATGTAATTTTAACCATGAGAACTTCAAAAAGCAATGCTTTTGACATTATAAAAATCAAGCATCAATTGAGATCAAACATCTCAAAGATGGCTAACCTCATCCCATGCCCTATGAAGTGTGATGTTTCTTATACATGTGAGGGGAATTGATGTCTTGGTCAACTGGCTGTAAGTCAAGAGCTGAAGACTTAGAGTTGGGGGGTCTGTAGTATCAGCAGCTGCAGCAAAGTCGCCCCCACCTTCAAGTTTTGCTGCAAACTATCTTGCCAACTTGCCCCAATGGTTTGACCACCACAAGTCCCAGTACTGGGAATTGAACCCAAGACCATCACACTGGGCTATTTTGAGACAGTCTCACAAAAAGGCTTGAACAGAAAGCTGGGGTGATAGGCATGCACCCTCACCAGGGTGATGTTCCTCTTCTTCTCAGCGTAGGACACTGGCCACCAGGACATGCTGGGCTCCAGAGGCTCATGAGACTCCTGCTGCTCTGGCTGTTCCAGCTCTCGACGCCTCCTATCCCTACTGTCCACATCCTGGACATGGGGAGGGAGGGAGTGGTGAGTGTCACTCCCATCTCTTCCCCATCACCCACACCCAAAATCCCAGCCCCATGAAGACCCTCCCCAAGGGATGTCACCACACCCACCCCTGCTTAACCCTTACCAGATGGAGAATATTGGGCCTGGGAGAACAGAGCCCTTTCTGCCCAGGCCCCTGCCCGCCCTCCAGCTCCACCCGCATGGGGTACAGCAGCCACTTCCCATTGGCGATCTCATTGGGCCACATGATATTGAGGAAGGCAGAGCCCAGGGTGTTGAGTGATTGGCCTTGGTTGGAGACCTGTGGGCAAAAGACAGTATAAAGAAAGGGGGCTCAGGTTCTGAGAAGGTCCTGACCTCACAGAGATGAAGGGAACATGGCTGAGGGGCCCCAGGAAGCACAGATTCAACAAAGGCTCAGATTCTATACCAAAGGACACACTTTTTGGGGGCTTTTGAGATAGGGTCTCACTATGTAGGTCAGACTGGCCTTGAACTCACTACATAGCCCAGGCTGCCCTCAAACTCACAGCAATCCTCCTGCCTCATCCTTCCAAGTGCTGGGATCACAGGCATGCACCACCACCCCAGCCTCTACACACCATTCTTTCCCCACACCAAACCCAGGAAAACCTGGAGGTGTCCTGGAAAGTTACAAGCAAGGCCTCCAGTCACACCAGGGCAGAGTCCTAATGACAGATGTCCACTCTGCAGCAATGTCCCATCCCCTAGCTAAAGCCCCAACAAGGAAGCTTCTCTGAATGCTCACAGTGTCCAGGTCCAGCAGGAGAGACAGACAGGCAAAATGACCAGCAAATGGTCAGCAGGACCCCGGCAAGAGCATCTACCCACAGCCCAAGTCCAGGTGCAGAGCAGAGGCCCCACCATGCTGCCCCATGGGAGAAGAGCCCAGCCCTGGGGATGGGTCTCAGGTTGTCCTCCTCGCCAAGAAGGGAGGGGCCCATGAAGGGGCCACAGCCGAGACACTCACCGTGACCTCATACTTGACCTTGCTGCCCACATCCTGCTCAGACCGCATTGCACTCTCGCCCCTCACCACGCCAGAGAAGAAGAGTTGCTGGGGTACGGCCACCCTGGTGAGAAGGGGTCAAAACAAGGGCTGAGAAGGCCTGGGGACTGGCTGAATAGAGGGTCAGCAGGGTAAAGTGGGGCAGAGCCCAGGTCAGGGTGTGGAAGTGGTGAGGCCCCCTCCCTCCAGCAGAAGTGCCCACTTGGGCAGGGCTTACCCTGTAATGGACAGTGGCAGCTCGATGAAGACACGGGCTCGAACAGAGACAGGATGCAGCTCCTGCTCGCTGATCCTGTGGGCAGGGGCATGTGTGGATAGCAGGCACAGGTATCCCCTGGGGGATCCATGAGGCCGATCCAACTGCCTTCAGCACCCCCACTCTGCCTCCCCAGGCTCACGTGGCCAACAGCAGCTCCACCTCTAGCTCCGTGGTCTCAATGGTGATGCCAGAGGTGCTGAGAATGAGGTAGAAGGTAACCTAGGCCAGCATGGAATGACAGGAGAGTCAGGGGAGGGCCAGGGCATAAGGAGGGGCCACTCAGACAGGGTAAGGGCAGAAAGGGCCAACCTGGGCACCTCTCTTCATAGGGTTTCCCAGCTCACACTCGACGTGGGAGGCGTTCTCATTGGACAGGCAGACAGGCTTCTCCTGGAGTGGGACGCAAGCCCAGGTCAGTGTGGGGCACTAGAACCCAAGGCCTCACTCCACCCTGCCCCGGGTCCTCACCGCAGAGTCCAGGGCCCGGACTCCTGAGTAGTGCAGCGAGGCAGGAAGGGTGACCAGGAGCTGGGCTTCGTGGGCATCATCCCCATCAGCCTGCGGCTGGGCTGGGTCCGAGGGCAGATTGGTGACCATCAGCTCCAAGCCGATGACGGGCTGCCCACTCAGTGCAAACAGGGCAGTCCTCCCATCCACGTCCCTGGAGGGCCAGATCCCACTCACTCTAAGTGAGCCGTCTCCCTTCCCAGCCTCCCCACCCACCCTCCACTGCCTCCATGCCCTGAGCCTCTCCTGCCACCTCAGGCCCCCAAGTCACACACCAGTCCATGCCAAGTCTTTCTAGGCATGAGTCAGGGGACCTCTGTGCTCATCCCAGCTCTACCACTCACTCACCTCAGGCAAGTAACTTAACCTCTCTAGGCCTCAGCTCGACATCTGTAAAATGGGACTAACAACTCCTACTTCACAGCATCTTGAAAACTAAACAATGACATGTATGTACGCGTGAAGTTATTAGGTCAATTTTAAGGACTATTCCTCACCAGGGCCTCAGCGTTCTGAATCATCAGCTGGTCCTCACCAGCCTTCTTCAGTATCCTCTGACTCCAACCCTCCCTCTGCCTGTCTTCTCGAATTCCTTACTCACATTGCTTAGGCTCTTCCCTGCCACTGCCACCACCACCGCATGCTCCCCACCCCCTCACATGGGCAGAGGCTGGAACTCCGCATCGCTGACCCGGGCACAGAAGTGGGCCTGTACCAGCTGCAGATTGCTCTGACAGATCTTGTCTTCACCACAGCCTTGCTTCAGGAAGTGGATCTGGGAAGAGATTGAGGAAAGATTCATTCCTAGGGGCCAAGGGTGCTGAGTGGGTCCCCAAGGCACATAGTGGGTTAGAGTGTCACTGGATTAAACAACTCCAGATCCACTGCTTACTGGCTGTATGATACTGGACTCATCACTTAACCACTCTGAGCTATAAAATGATAAGCGTGTTGTGTGCTGTGTTATGGACTAGCAGGCTAGTCCACAGCCGGACCGTATTTCCTCAGAATGTGAAGGGTGGTACATTCCCACCCCTCAGACTGTCCCTGAGGACCAGGCAAGAAGCTGCAAGTTCCCCCTTCCAGCTGAATGGGAGGGAGGCAACTTCAGGACCTTGGAAGTTGCATTTGAAGATGACAGAGCCCCGTCAGCCTGGGACTGAGGCACACCATCCCTTTGGACTAGTCAGTTGGGCCATTTCACATCTTAGAGTCTACTTGTTACAGCACCTGAAGATATGAGGAACCCCTGGGTTGACACTGTAGAAGAGCTTTGCCAGTGGTGAGTGAGTCTCACTGGTGAGGGAGAAAGGTCGTCGCCCTCCCAGCTCCTCTTCCCATGATCACCTCTGCCCG
Source organism: Heterocephalus glaber (assembly GCF_000247695.1). The sequence continues at coordinate 12,323,751 of NW_004624802.1, read as the reverse complement.
CTGGGTGCTGGGCTGGTAGGCATTGAGGATGGGGCCCACCGAGGGCAGCCCCTGGCCAGGAGCCTGTCGCCGGAACCGAGGGGTCCGGAGACTGTAGGACAAGGTCACCACAATGGCCCGAAGCTTGTCTTTGACATCCTCCTAGAAAGAGAAAGTTTGTTTCTCACTAGAACAACCCAGCCCTACCCATGGTCCCAGCCAGACTTAGGACAGATGCTGAAACTTGGAAAGAAGTTCAGGGAGAACAGAGGTAGAGAACTGAGCAAGGAGGAGGGAGAGAGACTGCAGTAGGGGAAAGAGAGAAAGCCAGGATTCAGGGCTTTGAGACCAGATGTGATGATGGACCCCGCCATCACCACCCCTGGGGCGTGCAGGATGTGACAGGAGGTGCGCATAAGGCAGGAGTGAGGAGGAGATGAGCCCAGAAGGAGGCTCCAATATCTAGATCCCAGAATGAGCATTCAGAGGGCTAGCAGAGAAGCGGCTAAGTGCACTGAAAGAAGAGACATCCAATGAGAGGGCCAGTCAAAGGCCAGGGACCAGTGTGTACCTGCAGCTGGAACACGGCGTCTCCACAGGCTCGGTCATGTTGATGCTTTAGCCACACAGTGCCTGAGGCCTGGTGCTTGGGGTCATCTGGGCCACGACTCAGGAAGGTCACACGGGGAACCTGCCCCCGGAGCCTCCGGTCTGTGTCCCCATCTAATACATAATCCAAGGCTGTGGTGTGTGGGTAGAAGAGAGGAGCCAGTGAGCTGGGAAACCCTTACATCAGTCCCTGTCCCCAAGGTTTCCCTTGTCCACCCTGCTGTGACCTACCCTGGAAACCAATAGAGTAAGCAGTGGGAGGGGACACCACTCACCCACAATAGGGCTGTAGCTGCTGGGGACTGCAGTGTAGCTGAAACAAATCCTTAGGTCCACACTGTGGAGGCAAAGGGGGACTCCTGAGCCAAACACGGCTGAGAGACCAAGACCCCAGCCCCAACCCCACCTCCTCTTGTCACAGCCCAACACCCAGCCCCACACTGGGCTGAGAAAGGGAGCGGGGGCCGCTGGACCCCACCTCACCAGACAGAGTGGCCACCAGCACAGTTGGGCTGCTCCAGGTCGATGACCCGTGGGGCAATGAAGACCTCATGGGCAACGTGGAGGACAGGTCTGGCCCTAGGGGTGCAGGTTGGGTCCAGGGGGCAGGGAACATGAGTGCGGTCAGAGTTCCAAGCAGGGGCTGACAGCCTCAGGGAGGAGAAGGCAGAGCACAGGAAAGGCTCACCGGAAGAGCACCGCGGTGTCGGCCAGGGAGCCCACCAGCAGGTCTGGGTAATGGTTCCCGTCCACATCCAGGCCACCCGACAGAGAGTAGCCAAAGCTCTTCATGCTCACAGCCTCGCCCTCCAGCACCTGTGGACCAGCGGTCAGGCTCCTAAAACCCCATCTCCTCCCGCCTCTCCCTCCCCTGCCCTTTGTGGCTCTCACTCCACCCACACCCATTCCCTCATCCCAACAATGTCCTCACCTGTGAAGGTTTGATGACGACCCCCAGGCTGCTCCCGTGGTAGATAAAGACCTTCCCATCCCCATCAAAAGGAGCTCCCACAGCAATGTCTGAGGGCCATGGGAAAAGGCATTTCCCTCAGCCACTCAGTCCTGCATAATGTATGTTCTATTTTATGGAGCCGCTACTAAGTCCCAGGCACTTCACATACATTATCTTTGATCCTCTCACCTTCCAGGTAGAAAGGTCAAGTAACTCACTCAAGGTCACAAACCACGGGAAAATTCAGAGGTGAGCCCAGGTTCCTTCTCTCCCTGAGCCCTTAGAAGACCACCCACCCCTCATCGCTGAGACCTTCCCCATCCCTCCCTGCCACCTCCTCCCCTGAGCCTTTCCTGTTCCCAACCACACCTGGGAAGCCATCTTGGTTGAGGTCCCCCAGCACAGCCAGGCTGATCCCGAACATGGAGTCAGGGGAGCCACAGAGCCGGAGTGGAGAGACTCCTGCCCACTGACCGCCCTGGTTCATGTACAAATACACAGCACCACCCAGCTCTTCTTGACGCTCAAAGAAGTAGGGTGCACCCACTATCAGGTCCGACCAGCTATGGAGAGAAGGAGACAGTCAGGGGTCCTCCCTGGCCAAGGGAATCAAGAGAAGATGCCAGAAGCCACTCATGCTCCTGGACCAGTGTCAGGTCCACCCCCATCCCCTCTCACCCGTCATTGTTGAGATCAGCCACAGCCAGCGAGTAGCCAAAGCCAGAGGTCAGGCGCTCTCCTGAGAGCACAACTTCAGGCACCAAGCGACTGGCACTGTCCTTGCGCAGAATGACCACAGCACCCCTGTGGTTCGCACGGGGTGCCCCTGCCACAAAGCTCAGCTCATCTGCGTGCACCAGACCCTTCCCAGAGTCAATGGCGAAACCTGGGTGAGGAGGTGACTTCCCAGTGAGTGTTTCCCCAAGACTCAGAGGCCAGGTGTGCCACAGCCCCCAACCTTGCCCCATCCCAACAGGTCTGAAGGCAAAAAGTAGAGGTGCCCCCAAATCATTGCGACTACAGCTAGACCACCCTTCCTGCCCTTCCAGAGCTGGGCAGCCCTCCTGCCCTCCATGGATGGAGGGAGAAGGTGGGTCAGAGCTGGCCTCACCAGGCTGCGTTTCCACTTCCTCTGCAGAGGGATGCAGGGGAGACAGTGGGGAGACTTACCCGCAAGGCTAGACCTCACTCCACCCCTCAGAGGAAGTCCCCCTACAGGTCAGGACTGTCCTTCCCAGGAGTCTCAGCCCTGTCACTCTCAGTGCACCAGGATCATCCTCCCTGAAGACCCCCTGGTCACAGCCCCGAGGATTCCCCCCCGAGGCCTCCTCTTCTCAGGCCAGGATGCTGGACCAGCTCTTCGCTGCCATCTGGGCCCAACATCTGTTTCCCGGGGTGGGGGTAGGACAGCAAAGGAAGTCCCCTGGGGGAAGAGGGGAGGCCAGGGCCATGCCCACGGCCCCAGAGGTGGGGCGTACAAACCTAAGTAGCTATTCAGGGACAAGTCTCCGGCTGGTCCTGGGAGCCGGTCAGCAGGGTCCAAAGTTTTATACACCAGCTGGTCAGGGTCTGAGCTATCAATGTTGGTCACAAAAAGCAACCCTGTGTGGGGCAGGACAGGGGAAGACACCAGGGAAAGGACATCCAGGGAAGGGACCACAGAGTAAGGAGAAAGAGCAGGACAGAAATGCCAGAAAGTGGAAGAGGAAGAGGTGGAGGAAGAAAATGAAAGAGACACAGAGACCACAGAGGTAAGAGAGATGGAGTGAGAGACAGAGACAGAAGGATGGGAGCATGGAGAGGGAGGACAAGAGAGAGGAGCAGAGGGTTAGAGCAGCTCCGGGCCCAGGGAGGGGTCCCTACCAAAGTAGCTGTTGGCAGGGACCGGGATGAGGTGGGGGTCCTGCTCCTTCTCGCCCCCCGCCTCGTAGGGCCCGTCGTCCAGGTGGGCCAGGTCCGGCGAGCCCTGCGCACAGAGCTCCACCCTGGCCGTGCCTGCAAGGACAGTCCAGTTAGAGCCCAGGGTAGGGAGCAAGAAGCGCCCCTCAGGCTGGACATTGAATTAGACTGAGTGCAGCCCCTCCTCTCCTTTCCAGCTCCCTCTCCAACCTCCCCCAGCCCAAGCGTCCTGGGGTCCCTCGAACTGGCATCACACTCACCGAGCAGCAGCTCAGCCAGCAGCAGCGTGTGGAGACGGGAATGGCAGTGATGAGGTGTGGGCTGCAGTGATGGGGCATGCAGGCCCGGCTGGGTGGGCATGCCCAGCCATGCGCGTGAGGGCTCATGCCAGTTCATGGAGGAACATTTGGCCATGCGGAGGACAGGCGGGACCCCCATTTGTGTGTGGGCTAGCAGGATGGGATGGAAGGCATGGCAGTGCCCCAGGACAATATGCCAGTGAATGTGTGGTCATGCTTAGCCAGGTGCTGGCTGCCGCCATCTCTCTCTGGGGAAGGAGGAGGTTTTGGTTCCTTTCTCCCCTAAGTAGTGACTCACCCTTCCAGTTATAGGTTCCTGGAGCCCCAAAGAGGAGGTAATGGCTGTCAGGGGAGAAGGCAGCAGCTGTGCCCTGCTGGCAGAACCCAAACTGTTCGTGGCCCTGGGGGCGCCCCTCACAGAACTTCCACTCTCCACCATCCAACTCATCATGGATGGCCAGGTCCTGGCTTAGCACAAAGCAGCGACCAATCACATCCCGTGTCTCCAGGATCTGGTCCACCCGCTGCCTCGACTCATATCGATGTGCACATGTCTAGGGAAGGGAGGAAAGGTCATTTCCCATAGTGTGCCAGGGACCTGCCCACTGCCACAAGCAGACATTTGGTAGACACACATGCACACACATACACTCTTCTACGTCAGCATCACTTGAGCACCGAGCCAGTGTTAAGCAAATCCTTACATTATTCAGTGTCCCATCTCCACCCACTTATTTCCCTTTGCAGGAAGAATTCCTTGTTCTGCATTCCACCTGGCCTCCCAGAGACACACTACTAAAGGACACATCATTTCTGATCATATAACAATCCTGCAAGATGCTAAGTTTGATCCTGTCCCTGTACGTTTGCATTTTGTTTTGTTTTGTTTTTGCAGTGCTAGGGATGAACTCAGGGCCTGGCACACACTAAGCAAGCACTCCACCACTGAGTTACAGCCCCAATCCTTTTTTCTTTCTTTTTTTTTTTTTGGTACCAGGGATCGAACTCGAGTCCTTGCGCTTGCAAAGCAGGCGGCGGAACCACTGAGCTAAATCCCTGCCCCCCCCTTTTTCTTATTTTGAGACAGGGTTTCATTAAATTGCCCAGGTTGACCTTGAACTTGCTATCCTCCTTCCTCAGTCTCCCTAGTAACTGGGATTATGGGCTTGAGCACCATGCCTGGCTCTCACCCATTCTTAAAAGCCTGGCTCAAGTCATCACACCTGCAGGAATTCCTTTTTTTTTTCCGGTACTGGGGATCAAACTCGGGACCTTGTGCTTGCAAGGCAGGTGGTGGAACCACTGGGTTAAATCCCCGGCCCTAGGAATTCTTTCTCTCCTCTTCTCCTTTGGACTTCTGGCCTGGGAACTAGATCACTCACTTAATGTTCATCACATTTGGCCTCACAGTGACTCGTGCTAGTAATTCTAAGTTACTGAAAGACAGAAAAAGAGAGAAATGAGAATCTCTGCAACTAGTTAGTAGGGACCAAGCCTTCCTCCTGTCTTTATATATTCTCTCGGTAACTAGCACCATGCCTGATGCTGAAAAGGTTCTCAATAAGAGCTGGACAAATAGCTGGATGATTAGGTGTTTGCAAATGTATAAGGAGAGGGATCATTTCCTGTACTTTTTATATCCCTCAGAGACCCTGGGGATCAAACCATGTGTTCACCTGTGCATATCCACACCCTACACACTCATCATCATCATCATCATCATCATCATCATCATCAGCCCGGCATTCAGTCACAAGAAGCAGTACTCACAACAATCTTGCCCCCAGGTCCCTGGCTCCGAACACTGACTCCCAGCCACTGGTTCTCCTTGCTCTCCTTCTGCACATCAGCTGGAGGCAAGACACTGGGACTCAGAGGACAGAAGAAGAGGCCAAGTTCTCTCCTCCCCTCCTCCTGTGTTTCCCAACTCTACCCCTCCAGGCCGCACCTCCTTGGTCAATGTCCACTCTGTAGCAGTCAGTCTCATCTGAGCTCAGAGGACAAGCAAAGAGGCCTCCAGTGCGATTCGCTTGCTGTCCAGGAAGAGCCAGGGCCTGAGGAGCACCCATGAGCAGCCTGCACAATGGGGCAGCACCAGAGTTAGAGTAGAGTGCTCCAGCCTCCCAGAGCTGCCCAGGCTTAACCCCTAGGTGCCAAGCAATGTTCAAGGGCTGAAGGAATGGAGCAAAAGTCATTTTTCTCAAACTCTAGCAAGGAAAAATTAACACACTTGCCCACACAATCAGTCATGTTACACACGCACATACTCTCTGGATAAAGGAACAGATGCACAGTAGACACACACACAAATACACACCACACCAACCAGAATAGGCCAGCCAGCACTGCTGGTTTGAAAGAACTGCCTGTTCCCACACCTGTTTCTGACCAGGCCTTCCCACCCACTGCCTGGCCTCATCCCAGGCTCTGCCCTCCTCCCCAGCCCTGGTCCAATTGAATCTCTGCCAGAAATGCCAGGAATTCTGGGAGCAAGAACAACAGGGGCCCAGGCTGGCCAGCTCAAGTACCAGCTTCAGAGGCTGGGAAGGAAGCGAGATATTGACCTGCTTCCCCACCTCAGGGGCCCAGCAAAGACCCACCCCCACCCCAGCAGCTTCGCCAGTCAGGATTCTCCCAGTCACACCGGCTGGCATGGACATAGAAACTGGGTTCTCACTCCGTCTGCAATCTTATCCCCAATCCTCTCCCCACATCCTGAATCCCATTCCTCATCCCTCTTCCTCCCACACCCATAGTCTTCTTTCCTCCCACCCCCCACCCCCACCCCCATCTTCTCTCCTACCTCCCCACTCAGCCTCTTTCCCAGCTACAGCTTTCTTGGCAGGACAATTTTCCATGATCACAGCCAAGCCATCTTCCTCAGGGGAGGCAAGTGCTGGGAATGGAGGCTGCCTGGGTCCCCTGGGGCTGAACCCCCAGGCCAGGAGTCAAGGAAGGGATGAGGTGAAGTGACTGACACCCAGCGGACTACACGGGTCCTCTCTGTGTAGAAGGAGACTCAAAAGTGGAGGCAGGACAAACCTCACAGCCTCTCTCCCACCCTCTTCTTCCACCTCTCTCCTGAGGGGTGAAGCCCAAAACTGTCGGGCAATATTACAGCCAGGCATCTGTGGGGCACTCAGCCAGGTCTGAAGGGGGAGGGGAGGCACAGCGCCATTCTTCTTCCCACAACTCCTCCTCATCTCTCAGCAGCTGTTGTCCCTTGTCAGAGCCAGTGTCAAGAGATAGAAGGGGGATGGGGAACAGTGAGGAAGAGAACATACATTCGGCATTCATTTAACAACTATTATCAAGCAGGGCGTGATGGTGCATGCCTGTCATCTCAGCAACTCAGGAGGCTGAGGCAGGAGGATTGAGAATTTTAAGCCAACCTGAGCAATTTAGCAAGACCCTGTCTCAAAAAATAAAAAAAAATTTTTTTAACTTTCTTGACACTTTTCCATAAGCCAAGCCCTGTGTCCGGCACCGGTGAGAAAAGAAAGAGATACTTATTCAACCATTAGTATGGGTCATGCCCCAGGCTAGACTCAAGGAATATAAGGAAATAACATTCTCCGCATACGGGCCAGGCAGCAGGTGAGTCAAGTCACATGCACTATCCCATTCGATCTTCACAACAATCCTATGAGATAAGGCTTCCTTTCTTGTCTTCCACATGAGCAAACTCATTCAAAGACATGAAGCAGTTATGCTGGAATTCAAACCCACATTTGCCTGGCTCTGCTTCGTCACCACTCCTGCCAATGACTGGCCTGTCCTCAGAACACTGAGACTGCTGCATCCAGTGGTGGGATTCTGAGAGGGGGTTAGGGGTCCCCCATCATGACTTCTCTTTGGGTCCTTGCCCTCACTCTAGCAAAGAATGAAGAAGTGGGGCTCTTAGCAAAAAATGGGGGAGTCACGACTGAAATGGTGCAAAGTGAAAGTTTATCTAGGGTGTGGCAAATGCAGAAAGAGCAGAAGAGCTGTCTTAGCAGTAGAGTGGTGCTGCAAAATAGGGGGCATCCGGCTGGTGAGTTTGAGGTGTGCTTCGTACTTATAAGGGTTAGCTGTTTTTTTAAAATAATTGTTTCATTGATTGGTGTGGTCTGGGCTAATCAGGGTCTTAGCCTTTGTTTCTGGGAAGGGGTCAAAGTCACCATACAGTAAATATGAGTAGCACTTTTATAAGGATATAGTAGGGTACATTTTCTCAACCACATGGTACATGATAAGCATGTGACAATCTTACTATTGTCAGCCACAGATAAGCATGTGACAATTTTACAATACTAGACGTCAGGTTTTGCCCTATGGTTTTTTTTTCTCTGTGTCCCTCTAATCTGCTCCTACAAGACCACTCTAGAAAAAGAAGACAAGGAAGGAAAGAGGAGGGTACTCTGGATCTGAAAAGGAATCTAGGTGATAGAGCCCTGTGCTTACAGGTGCCAGTCTTCAGACTTGTCAGCAGCCCCCCCGCCCCATACATGGCCAGGAACATCTCCTGAGAGACCTAGTGTATATTATCTTATCTTATTCATTTCCTGAACCCGCACCCTATGTGGAAGCACAGAGGTGTCTAACAGCACACAGCTGAGCACCCTAGGAGGCTAAAGTGTTCCACGCTCACATCTCCCTCTCCCCTGGAGGCCACGAGTAGGAAGAAGGCAGGCCCATGTGGAGGAAAGAAGCTAAGTGCATAGACAAGCCTGGCCCCACTCTAGGTGGAAAAGAAACCAACCACTTTGTCCTGGAACCAAAGGACCCACATGCAGCCACCCAAGCCCCTCCACCCCTGCCCCAGCCACACGCTTCTTCCTGGCTTCATCCCATGAGCCCCAGCCACCCCAGGCCTCCTGACAGAACAGTAGCTACAACTTCAGCCACCACAGAGAGGAGAAAAATGTGTTGGCAGCTGGGGTCCCCCTAAATGTAGACAAAGCAGTAACTCACTACCACTACACCTTTCAACTCTCCACACACTCCAGGGCGGCAGCTCAAGGCCAGCCCCTCTCTGAGCCCTTTGGTCCAGGTGGCTGGCTGGGAAGGCTGCTCGGCCAGGAGCGGCTGGCTCAGCCTAAGGACCCTCGAGCCAAGCCTTCGGATCCAGTACGAAGTAAGGCTAAAGCTGCTCTCTAGCTCTGTGAATCACAATGTGAGAATAACAGCATTTCATAGCATGATCACTTTCATACCACTCGCTATCAGCTGGGCTTTATTCTATGGGTTTTACATATAGTAAGAACACTTTGAGCCCAAGATTTGGCTCAGTGCTTCCGCTGCTTTCCTCGAAAGCTCAAGGTCCCAAGTTCGATCCCCGGTACAAAAAAAAATGCTTAATCCTCAGACAACCCTGTGTGGTGGTTCCATGGTTCATGGCCATTATACAATGGATGCAAAAAATTGAAACTGCAACCACAGAGCAGAGTAAGAAGGTTAGACCTCAAAATCTCATCCAGAGGCTAAACTGAAAACAGGAAAGGTCTCTCCATCAGTGGGTGCTAAGGAAAGCAACCTGCAATTCAAATGCTAGGGACTGAGCAAGGTACCTGACTCCAGTGCCACCAAGTGGCAGAGTGCCCCCTGCCGGAGCAAAGACTGGGTTAGGTAGTCAGGCCCCTCTGGGAGTGTCCCCAGCAGGAGACAGAATCAGGGGCCACCTTCAGAGACAAGGGGAAATGACAAGGGACCAAGCTATTAAAAATAACCTAGAATTTGCCTGGAAATAGCTCAGAGTTCAGCATGTCCTAAAAAGGCCTCCAGCCCTGGAACTCTGGCAAAGGCGGGAAGGAGGCAGGGAGAGAGGGAGTGAGAGAGACAGAGATGAGGGAGGAAGGGACTGGCAGAAATGAAGTCAGTTACTTTCTATCTACCCCAAGTTTTAGGGGCAACAGATCCTGCTCCCAGATGACAGGGACAATGGAAGAAGAAAGACTGAAGCTAGCTCCCACATTCAGTGGGCAAAGAGAAATGAGCTCTTATCCCTGCCCTCTGCCTCCAGGCCAATAGTAGAAGGAAGACAGTCCCGGTGGACAGCATTGATCCCAGTAATGGACCCTTAATGTGGCTTAGGCACTGGCTGAGGAGAGAAAAGCCCCCTGGCAGGAGGGGACAGGAAGCTTTCTTCCCCTTCTTGTCTCCCTTTTCAGAGTCAAAGGTACAGAAGGCCCCACCAGCCACAGGCCCTACACAAGTGTATCCATCACCCAGGAGTCCTGAACTCCGGAGAACTAGAACTGGCCTCTGCCCCTGGCTTCTCCCCACCTCCCTCTACTGCTGAGATTCCTGAAGTTGGAAATTTCTTCAGGAGGAAGAAAGGGAGAAGCCTAGCTAGCACCCTTCCTGGATCTCACTGCTGCTGCCCCCACTGCTGCTACTACTTAAGGCCACTCTGTCACGGAACCATGTGCTCACTCGACAGCACATATACCAAACCACCACTGCCCCCGATCCCAGGCCCTCCCAAGTCTTCTCCCAATTTTCCTGCTGTCCTGAGCCACTAAAGTGGCGGCCACTCTCTCCTGGCCTCCCAGTGCCCTGCAGACTTCACTCTACCCCACGGTGATGCCCAGACAGGAAATCACCTCCGAAATGTACCGCCGACCCTCCCACGGCCCCTCACCCTCTTGGTCCTCTCTGTCTCTTCCTGCCCATGCCAGGGACAGAATGGTTAGTCTTCTCCCCAAGGGAGCTTAGCCCTCTGCAGGAGGAGAGAAGCCAGAGACCTGGGGCTGCGGCAAAGACGCAAACTGGGGAGAAAGGCAGAGGAGATGGTTTCCTGCCAAGACAAGAACCTTGCTCCCCAACCACCCCCCAAAGATCCTGGAACTCAGGACCTGCGTGAGAGTAGGTTGCAGACCCAAGACAGGGAAGGCAAGGCTCCGGGTAGGGATGTGGGAAGATAGATAAGGTAGCCAGGTAGCCGAGGAGCTGGGGGAGGGGTGATCTGTGGCTTGGGCCTGGGGGCTCCGGGCGGGGCGGTGACTCACCAGCTCTGGGGCTGGGGCCGCAGCTGCCGGTGCAGGGCCACGGAGAAACCGAAGAGGCTGCCCGGCTCACCCTCCTTGCGCAGGGCGCCCATCACGTCCAGATTGAAGGCGACAGCGCGTGGGAAGAGCAGTCCGGCGAACAAGGCAACAAGAAGGGAGCGAATCCCGGGAGCCCCCCAGGGATCGCAGCCCCGAGTCAGGGCCATGGGACGAATCCCGCGCGCGCTCCCCGCCAGCGAAAGGAAATTGCCGCGCGCCGAGCCTAGGCGTCCCCGGGCTAGTCCGTGCGTCCCCAGGTCTAGCTGATCTCTCAGAGGTCTTCCGTCCTTCCGCCCCGCCACCCTCCCTCTCCAGCCCCTCCGCCGCCCCAGCACCCGCTAGGACAACTCCACCAGCCGCGCGCCTCCTCCCGCCCCGCCCTCGGTCCCGCCCCCGCCGCCGCTGCAGGTGGAGACTCCGCGCGCGAAGGATGCGCGGCCCAACTCGCGCTGGGAACTGCCGCGACCTCCCGCATGACGACGCCCTCCACGGCCCCAGCCCCTAAACTAAGGGGTTAGGGGGGCGCCCAGGAGAGGGGCGGAAGGGAGAAGTACAGCTAGAGAGGAGCCTGAACAGGGAAAGGAGGGTAAGAGAAGCGCAAAGAGGATTAAGGACCACCTGGGAAGAGAAATACGCAGATGAAAAGAGAAGATAGGACAGGGGGCGTCCTGGACCTGGGTCTGAGGTCCTCTCCCCAAGGTCCACAGAGCACCCCTGAAGTGGTTGGAATCCAACACCTTCTCACGCCCCAGAGCCAGTCAATGACAGCAGCGATGCCCCCCACGATCAAGGAAACCGGGAAAGGCAGAGAGGAGAAAGAGAGAACAGCTAGGGAGACATGGAGAGGTAGCAAACGGAGAGATGGGGAAGTGCAGAACGAAAAGGAATGGAGAAGAAGGGCATGGGTTCAATCACCAAGGACTGGGATGAAAGGAGAGCACAAGAAAAAGACTGAAGGCAGTATAGGAAGAGGAAATTAAGCTGGTGAGGAGGGAATTGGGAATGTTGAAGAGAGGCAAATATGAAAGAGGCTGGGCCCCAGGGGCAGCAGTGGAAGCCAGTCTCCAGCCTCCAGACCCTTGGCAGGATTGTGCATTTCCCAGGCAGCAGGAGAGGCGGGGACTGCAGGGGCAGAGGCCTGGGCAGGCTCAAGCCAAGCTGGGTGGCGCAGAAAAGGGATCTCCACAGGGACCCAATGGCCTGTCCCTCTTCCTCTCCCTTCCCCCCAGCCTGGGACAGAAGGAAAGGGACGGGACATTTTCCAATTCTCTATTTATAGCTCCAATCTAGAAATGAGGCTAGGAGAGATAGAGAATAATTTGACAAAACTGGAATGCTGCTGGCTCCCACTTTCCTTTCCTACTTCCCTTGCTTGATGGTGTCCGTTTCTTGTATATGTCCATTCTCCATCTCTCTGTCTCTCCCTCCCTCCTTCTCTTCTCTCTCATCTTACTTCTTCCTCATCCCAAATTCTTGCCCCCCACCTTCTTCTCTGTCACACTTGAAATTGTTCACAACATCATTGTCTCTGTCCTTCAAATGTTCTCTTATTCTTATGATTCTCTCCTTTCCTACCTTAAAAGCTCTAGGATGTGCCCTAACTCCTCACATTCCCATATTCCCTTTATCTGTCACTTTTTGTTTTGTTGTTTTTTGAAACAGGGTCACACTATGTAGTACAGGCTGGTCTTGAACTCATTCTGTAGCCCAGACTGGCCTCAAAATCATGGCAAGCCTCCTGCCTCAGTTTCCCTAGTGCTAGGATTACAGGCATGCGCCACCATGTCCACCTCCCTTTGTTTCTCTTACCTCTTTGTTCAGGGTTATATTTCTTTTTTAAATTTTATTTTTATTAGTGCATGTGTGCAGTCCATAATGATCACATTCCTCGTGGGAAATTGGTAATTCTTTTTTATCCCCTTTCCATCCCCTCGCTCAGGGTTATTATTCTTGGAGAAAAAAATAAACAAACTGGAGCCCCTAGGACAGGTCCTGCCCCAGCTAAATTATTTTGAAATGCATTTGGTGCTGTGGTCCTCCGTTTTATACTTCACCCGTTATCTCCAGGGCAGTAGCACACCTCTAAGCAGGTGCTACAGGGAAATACATGTGTGACGGAAGGTCTGGCACCAGGATGCACCACTACTTCCATTAACCCCCAAGCAGTCCCTTTGCATCTTTTTCTATCTCAGAGTCCCAGACAGTAGGGAGGAGCTGACATATGAATGCAGAATTGCAAAATCAAGATGGAATCAGGACTCCTAACTTGCAGCCCAGACCTCGGACCTGGATCCAAATGCCTCCAGAGCCCCCACTGCCTTCACATCTGCACCTGCAGCTCCCACTGGCCTCGTCTCCCCTCCACTGGCTGCTGATAAATCCAAGGCTGAAATCAGATGCCAAGATTCTGCTTCTGACCTCCTCTGTCCAAATATTTGAGAAGTCACCTCACCAGCCAGAGGAAGAAGGAACAGAAAAGAAGAGAGATTGGCCACCCAAAATTAGCCTGGCTAAAAATAGTGGGAGTGAAGGGAACACACAAGAGCATTAGACCAGCCTAGTAAATATAGACAAGTAGATTTTCCCTAAGGGAGAGCAGAGACCAGCAAGTTGGAGTAGAAAGTAATAATGAAGAGGGAAATGAAAACACTAGAGCAATGCATAGAAGAAGGTTAACATTAAAAAAGTCATAATCTGCCAGAGAACTTAATATCAGTATCATTGTGTCAAGAGCTTACAAAATAGTTAAATTAAAAACCAATGCTCAAGGGGCTGGGGATTTAGCTCAGTGGTTCTGGCACCTGCCTTGCAAGCGCAAGGTCCCAAGTTTGATCCCTGGTACCAAAAAAAAAAAAAAACAAAACCAATGCTCAAGCCCGGTATGGTGGTGCATGCCTATAATCCCAGCCCTTGGGAGGCTGAGGGAGGAGGATAGCCGCAAGTTCGAGGATAGCCCGCTACATAGTGAGTTCAAGGCCAGCCTGAACTACATAGCAAGACCTTGCCTTAAAAAGAATCAAAGCAAACATACAACAACAACAACAAAAAAAAAAATGCTCAGCCAGGAGTGGTAGCGCAAACCTGTAATACCAGCACTCAGGAGGCTGAAGCAGGAAGATCACAAGTTTAGGGTCACCCTGGGCTACATAACCAGTTGAAGGCCAACATAAACTACAGAGTGAGGCCCTGTCTCAAAACTAAAAATAAAAATAAAAAGCAATGCTCAGATTAAGGATGTGGCTAAGGAGTCCTTGCCTAGCAAATGCCAGGTCCTGGGCTCAATCCTCATTATCAAGGGAAAATTTTTAAAAGCTGATATTGCATTATTCCACTCATGTAATATTGTGAAAACAACAAAACCAGTGATGAAGAACAAAATATTGGTTGCCAGGAGACCAAGATGGGGTTAGGGGACAAAGATAAAAGAATAGCACAAGGGAGACCCTCCATGGTTAATAAGCTCCGTATCTTGGTTATAGCAGTGATTATCTAAATTTCTACATGGGAGGCTGAGGCAGGAGGATCACCGCAAGTTTGAGGCCAGCCTGGGCTACATAGTGAGTTCAAGGCCAGCCTGAACTACATAGTGAGACCCTATCTCAAAAATCAAAACAAAACAAAAAAAATTGCATAGTAGTAAACACACACACAAATACATGAGTGCAAAGTAAAACTCGAATAAGGCTTGCGATCTAGTTAAGAGTACTGTATACAGGCCGGGGATTTAGCTTAGAGGTTCCAGTGCTGCCTTGAAAGTGAAAGGTCCCGAGTTTGATCCCCAGTACCAAAAAAAAAAAAAAAAAAAGAGTACTGTATACCACTACCAAACATTGCGGCACATACCTGTAATCTCAGCACTTGGGAGGCTGAGACAGGAGGGTCACCACAAGTTCAAGCCCAGTCTGATCTACATAGTGAGACCTTGTCTCAGAAAAACCAAAAATAAAAAATAAAAAAGAGAGAGAGTACTGTATAGTAATGTCAGCCTCCTGATTTTGATATCGTACTCCCAGTTTCATACCACGTCCCTCACCCTTGGACGGAGGTGAACAAATGGCACGAAAGACCACATGTATTATTTTTTGGCATATTTTTAGTTTATTGGTAATTTTATATATACATAATGATAACAGTTATCATAGGGAATTTTACCTGTACACAATATTTCTTGCTGCTTCTTTTTCCCCATTCCCTTCTCCTCCCTTTAACACCTCTTCGCCTCCTTATTTACAAAGGTTTTGTTTCCATTTTTTTCCATTCTCTTTTTCTCATACACTATTTTTGCTACTTCCTCTGAGTCTCAAACTTTCAAAAAAATTTTCAAAAATTAAAAATTGTGAAATGTCCAGATCCACCAAAGACTTTGGCCCATGTCTGAGTGGGCATAATGCTTTTTCCAGTCCTTTCTCCCACTTACACTTCCTTCCCCTCTATCTGGAATCCCTAATTTCAGATCCCCCAGATCACACTGTTTCCAGCTGTTTTCTGTAGCTTACACAAGCAAGCACTTCCACAACACACACTCGAGAGTTAACTTCTCTATCCATCTCATCTGGCACTGAGGCTTGGAGCGTGTGCATCCCAGGGTCAGGCTCTTGAAGCCCAGCACACACAGTGTGAAGACTTTCTCACCCCACCCAGGGCTCCCGCACTAAAATCCTTCTGCCTGCCTCTGAATTCTGGCTATAGCCAGAGCCTGAACTGTGAGAATGGCTGGGAGAGGGAGATAGATGAGACTGAAGGGAGTCCATGGGGAAGTGGCTTGGCCACTCTGGTCTTTGAGGATCCAAGAGAAACCCCTGCATCTCAAGGAGAGGATTGGGAGGTCATTTCCCACAGGGTGCCATTTAGCCAGTCTTGAGGGCCCCTTTTCTTTGAGCCCTGGCTTCAGGCCAACATTTGGAACTTGGCCACACCACAAACGGCCCCCTCTCTTGAAGCCTGGCCAGATTTCCCAGTGTGTGAAGACTTCTGCACTCCCTCCATGTCTCCCACAGTCCTCACCCAAGCCCTAACAACTCAGCAGCTCCCGGCCTGGCCCAGCCAGCCAGCTTGCAGTTTGCTCATTAAAGCTAACTCTGAGAGAGACCTCAGAATACGGAAAGGAGTGAAGAAAAGGAGCGTGGAGTTGCATTCATTCTTCCTAAGGGAAAATAATCTGGGTGGCATTTGTAGGGAGAGGTAAGCAAAAAAGAGATCTCAGAGTTCAAGTCTAGATATGCATGAAACTTGTGCCCATCTCTAACAAAAGTAGGTAGAGCTGAGCTTCAAAAGCAACAGAAACCGGGGTTAGACAGTGAACAATAAGGGCCCAGGAAAAGAAGAGATGGAAGATGTCCCTGGAGAGATCTGCTAGAGTTCCCAGCTATAAGACACTGCTCAGCTCTAGGGCAAAGGATCAACCAGTGTGTGGGAGAGGAAGGCAGGGCTGATGTCTGCAGATTCCTGGCAGACTCTGCACTGATTGTGAAAATGTCAGGCGGGTGTGCCAAGGGGGTGAGGGCAGCACTGCAGGGGCCTGACACTCTCCTCCAGTTGGCCTGTTCTTATTCCACACTGAGCCCTGAAGTCCCCAATACCAACCTCCTCGTGAGCCCCAAACCTCCGTTTCACTTGCTCGGGTCCCCGTCCTGCAGCAGCTCTGCCAATCCCTGTCCTCCCCCAGGCCACACAGCCCTGGGAGTGAAGACCAGGCACCTTCCAATCTGCCTCTGTTCTGCTTGCTCACTGTGGTTGGAAGCAAGGAGGGGAGGACTGGGCCAAGCTGCCTGGTGATGCTCTCACTCTTCCCACTACTATTGATCATCCTTCTCTGCAGCACAGTCTCTTCCCAAACGCTCCCACTGCCAGGATTCCCTTCCGTTCATCCCCACTCACGCCCATCTAGCTATCGGGCACAGTGAGGAGACAGGGAGCTGCCCTAGAAAGTGCTTCCTGGCGTCCCCTGCTGGGGTCTCTCTCAGGGTTTCTGTAGTACAGAGGATTACACTGAGGGAGGCTCTGGACTCAGCTCCAGTTTTTATCTTAGCACTACCACTTATGAGCTCTATTACCTAACTGCTCTGTACATCAGAGTCTTCATCTGAAAATTAAAGGTAACAATAATATTTCACAAGATTGTTTTAGAAGCTGGGAGTTGTGGCCCACACTTGTAATCCCAGGACTTGGGAAGCTGAGGCAGGAAGATTGCGATGAGTTCAAGGCCATCCTGAACCACAGTGAGACCCTGTCTCAAGAAAAAAAAATTGTTCTAGAAACTAAATGAATTAAATCATTTAAAGTGTTTGACCTATTTATTATAAGTGATTAGAAAATGTTGAGAAAATGTTCATAGTATGTATATTAGCATATAGACACACAGTATCCAAAATTTTTATTTAGTTTTGAGGGATTTTCTTTTGTTTTTTGCTTTTTTTTTTTTTTTTGGTACTAGGGATCAAACTTAGGACTTTGCATTTGCAAGGCAGGTGCCGGAACCACTGAGCTAAATCTCCGGCCCAGTTTTTTGCTTCTGAGACAAGGTCTTCCTATGTAGTCCAAGTCGGCCTTGAACTCACTATGTAGCCAGGGCTTGCCTTGAAAGTATAGTAATCCTCCTGACTCAGCCTCACAAGTGCTGGCATTACAGGCATGTGCCACCATGCCAAACAATTTAGATTTTTGTGTTTGTGTGTGCATAGTATCAGGGGTCAAACTCGGGGCCTTCTAGGCAAACACTCTAACATGTAGCTACACCCCAGCCTGTATTTAAAATTTGTCACTTAGGGCCAGGGATTTAGCTCAGTGGTTTTGCCGCCTGCTGCGCAAGCAGAAGGACCCGAGTTCGATCCCCCGTACCAAAAAAACAGAAAGAAAAAGAAAATTTGTCACTTAATGTTCTGCTTTACACTGCCACTTAACCATTTCATGTGCTTCTTCTTACTCATCTTTTGATCACCTTTCTCACTTACCTCTCCCAGGATTTAGGATACTATTTTACAAATAGATGAGTAAACTAATCGATCATTAATTCTCAATTTTGCTCAGAAAATTCAAAAAAGAATTTATTCTAATTCAATCAGTATTCAGTTCTCCTGTATCTGGTAGTAGATATAATGAAGTCAGTTTCCACTATGAGCCAGGCATGGTGGTGCACACCTGTGATCTCAGCACTGGGGAGGCTGAGGCAGGAAGATGGCCTGGAGTTTGTGGCCAGCCTGGGCTACATAGTGAGACCCTGTATAATAAAATAAAACAAAATTTTCAACTACGCCCCTGAACCCTCAAATGCGTAAATCCCAAAATGGGAAACAATCTTAGATATTGTTTAGGCCAGTGATTTTCAGCCTCAGATGCACATCAGAATCACCTGAACAGCTTTTGAATAAAATAAAAATGTTCAGGCTCCACCCCTCAGAGAATCTATTTCAATCTAGGATCAAAACTTTTTTGGGATTTTTTTGTTTCTTGGAGACAGGGTCTCGCTATGCAGTTCAGGCCGGCCTTGAACTCACTGTATAGCCCATGCTGGCCTCAAACTCCAGGCAGATCTTCCTGCTCAGCCTCCTGAGTGCTGGTATTACAGGCGTGTCCCACCACATCCAGCCCAAAGTATTTTAAAAGCTCTCCCAAGTGAGTTTAGCCAGGGTTGAGAACGATTGAGCCCAATCTCCCTATTTTATTAAAAAGAAAACTAAAATACATAATGGGTGAGCAAATTGTCCATAATTACTTACCATGATAGTGCAAGACTTTGAGCGGGGAGTGGTGGTGCATGGCTAATTCCAACACTCAAGAGGCTGAGGCAGGAGGATCCCTGTGAGTTTGAGGCCAGCCTAGGCTACGTAGTGACATAGTGAGTTCAAGGCCAACCTACATAGTGAGACCGTGTCTCAACCCCCCCCCCCAAAAAATCAAAAGCTGAGCACATTGGTGTGTACCTGTAATTCCAGCTACTCAGGAGGCTGAGGCAGGAGAATTATGAGTTTGAGGGCAGCATGGTTAACAAAACAAGACCCCCATTAAAAAAAAAAAAAAAGCACCAACAGACACTCTAGCAATTGCAATTATGTTGATGATGTCTATAATTTTTGTTGGGATTACTACCGGACGCATTCTTCTTTAGTTCAGGGAGGCACTGTATAATTTACCTTCTACTTTGGCAGAAGCACTTAATGTTTCTGCTAAGACTAATTGGGTTCACATTCCCTGACCACAAAAGGACAGAGATGGAATTGTACATTCACCACATCCAGCTCGCCAAATTAGCAAAGCATGGAAGGCCAATGCCTAAAATGCTTCCCTACAGTGATCACCCGGAGCTGAGCGACCTGGTGAGTCAGTGAGAAGAGAGAGTGCCGGAAAAGAGGAAAGCATTTTCTTCTGGGGAAGGGAGCTGGAATCAACTGAGAACCGGCAGTACTGCCAGGAGGTACGCCAGAGAAGGAAAAGAATTTAAACGAGCTCAAGGAGCCACTGCTACCCCAACAGCACTATGACAGAGACTCCGGCAACACCAACCCTCCCAGGGGTTTCAGAGCCAACAGAGATGTTAAAAACTGGCTCTGCAACATGAGCACTGAAGAACACTAATTCCAACAACCAACAAAAAGTGAGCGCCCAATAAAGAGCTCACCCGGCGCGCCAACCCTCTGCACCCCCTTCCCAGCCAAGATCTGCACAACCAAACACCTCGCGACTCTAAAAGAGGACGGTCTTCCGTCTCACGTGACGCCATGGTCACGTGACCCGGCCTCGCAGGCGTCTGGGCGCCTTCCAGTCCCGCAGCCGCAGGATTTCTGGAGGGCCCAACCCCCCGCCCCACGCCACCATGCTGTCTCGCCTGCTCAAAGAACACCAGGCCAAGCAGAACGAACGCAAGGAGCTTCAGGGTGAGCGTAAAGTCCTGTCGGCCTTCTCCCCGGCCGCGGCCTAGCTTCAGCGCGGAGCCTGGACCTCGAGTACCTGCCCACATCCGTGGAAGGGCGCGTGGTAACGGGCAGCGCGAGTAGAAGAGAGGGCATAGGGGGCGGCTTTTCTGGAAATTACGTCCCCTTGCCTAAGGGACCTTCGGCAACTCTGTCCCCCTGGGCAACGCCCCCAACTCCCGCCCTGGCTGCATCCTAGCCCCGCCTCTAAACACTGGGTAGAGTTGCCTGTTGGTTGGGAGCCCGGTCCTGGCTGCGAAGAGCGAGCGCCGCTGGCGGGAGAAGGGCGTTGGACAGCTCCGAGACTGTCCTGGAAGGCCTGAGGCCACCAAAAAGAAGGAGCGCTTCTCTCCTCAGTCCATACTGGGAGTCCGGGGTTGCTCATCCTTTGACTAAGATAGTGGAGAAAGAGTGCCTGGGAGTCAGGAATTCTGGGCGCTGCCACGACTCCTTGGCATCCCTGAGCGAGCAAGTCTCTTCCCCTGCAGGGTACCAGTTTCCTCATATCTGTAGTGAAGCGGGTTGCCTTGTGTTCCGCAAGGATGTTTCCAGCTCTCGCATTCTGGATTTAGCTGGATGTTCTGGGAACTAGCAGAGTAATAATGAATGGGTGGGAAAGCATTAGTACCACCCCCTAAGAAACCAAGGCTTCACTCCGATATCTTTCCTCCTTCCCCCAGAAAAGAGGAGGCGAGAAGCTATCACTGCTGCGACCTGCCTGACAGAAGCTTTGGTGGACCACCTCAATGTGGGGTATGCGCCTCTTCTCGAAGACACATTACCTCCCCCACTTACCCACCACCCAAGATAGGCACCAGCAAAGTGTCAGAGCCTCGGGCTGCTCTCCAAGGGTTGAGACAGTCCACTCATTCCCCTGTCCAACCCCCGCCTCCCAGAGTAACTTTATGAGAGAGGCTTGAGTCAGCTCTGACCACTAATACTTGGTGAGGAAGGAGCAGCTGGAGAGGTTGGAGAAGCAGCCAAATTTCTCCTCCCCACCTTAAGTTCCCAGCACTTACAACTTGATGCCATCTGCCCATCTCCCTTCACCATTCCACATCCAGCTGTCACTTCAGCAGGAGGGAGGACGCTCTTCCTCACAGTTTACCACCCTCTGGCAAGCCAGGAGAACAGCTGGCAGGAAAGGGATGGCACAGCTGGTGAGGGTGAGGGTGGTACCTGTGCCAGGAGCTATGGCAGAGCCAGGCTGTTTCTTCAATTCTGGGCCTCCAGAGACCACCCCCATACCCAGCCCTAAATCAGAATGCCAACAATAGCCAAAGATTTAGGAAGAAACAAAAAATGTTGTCTCTTGCTGTGCAACTCAGAAGAGTGCAGAGATGACCATTCGATAGTCCAGCTGTTGGAAGAAGGGAGGCATTATGGTGCCTTCCACCCCAGCGTGAGCAAAACAGCTTGGTTGTGAATCCAGAGACTGAGTCATCCAAGGGAGTCATTTAGGGGCTGAGGTCATCTTCATTACTCATCTGGAGGGAAACTGGGAGAAAGGAAGACTGTGGTTCAGAACCTCAAACTCCCACCCCTGCCCACATGGGCACCCCCTGGACTCTGCGGTGCCACCATTTGTGAGGTTGGCTCAGGCTTCTCTTTTCTTCCTTTGCTAGAGGCTACTCCACTTCAGCTTAGAGGGCAGCTAACGCAAAGCCAGATTAGAAAGGGTTTTGTGTTGCTGCCCACAGCTCCTCTTATTCCCCAGGAAGGAAGACAAAGGCTCAGTCTATCTTGGCCATGGTCAGGTGTCCTGCCCACTCTCTTGACCCCCCCCACCCGTTGCCTCCTTCAGCCCCCACACATTCCAATGGGTGGGGTACCGGATGTGGAGTCTCCTGCCTGACCTAGAGCTTTGGGGTGGGGAGTAAAATATTCTTGGGTCAGTAAGGCAGAACAATTATTATGAGAGAGGGAAGCGCAAAAAAGATTGGTGGAGGATTGAGGACACCAACCCTGTGGTCCTAATAGTAACCACAGCCAGCACCTTGATTGAGGAGAACTAGCAGAAGGGAGGGAATGTGTGTTTGCTCATCTGTGTGGGCTAAAGGACAGGACTGGGAGAGAGCCAGGAAGAAACTCCTGGGACAGCCTCTCATGTCCAAGGGTTTCTGGGGAAGGGGTTTGCTCTCCCGTCCCACCCCAGATTCACGGAACGCCTAATTTCCCTTTCCAACTTCTTGCACAGATCCCTGGGCTTCCAATCACTGCCAGATGTGTCCCTGCTGCCACATTTTCCCAACATTGCCACACCTTTTCCCTCCTAGTTTCTTCCTCAGGGATATTCCTCCCAGGTTAAACTCCCCTCCCCCCACCCAGCTGCAAGAACTCCTTTGAGGGTTAAGAGAGGGTGTGTTTCTGGTCAGCTCCCAACTTGCCACTCCTGGGAATCCTGGGAGTGGAAGAAGGAGCTGGCTTCATTTGCATGTATGCTAATAGTTATTTGCATCCCATCCTGAAAGGGCCAGAATTGCAATGTTTTCCCCAGCCCTGACTCCTGGCTTGCTTCCCACTACTACAAGGGAATGTAGTCCTGGAGACTAAGCCCCACCCATTGGATGAGCTGATCTCCTCCCTTCTCCAATCTTAGTGTGGCCCAGGCTTACATGAACCAAAGAAAGCTGGACCATGAAGTGAAGACCCTGCAGGTCCAGGCTGCCCAGTTTGCCAAACAGACAGGCCAGTGGATCGGGATGGTGGAGAACTTCAACCAGGCGCTCAAGGTGGGCCGAAGTCCACATGTCACTGCTCTCATTTGACCTCCCATTGGCTCTCTCGGGCTTTGGATAAGAAAGAAGTAGGGATGGTCCCAAATATCCCATCTATGGTCCCAGTGTCAAAGAAGCTAAAGAAAGAAAGAAAAGCTGGGTTTGGGGCACAGCTCAGTGGTGGAACACATGCTTGCATGTGCAGGGCTCTGGGTTTGGTCCCCAGTACCACTACAACAACAAAAAAGTGCTCAGATCATGCCCAACTTGAGGTTGCACACACCTGTGGTCCCAGCTATTCAGGAAGCTGAGGCAGTAGGGTCACTTGAGCTCAAGAGTTTGAGGCCAGTCTGGGCAACATAGCAAGACCCTATCTCAAAAAAAAAAAGCCGGGTGTGGTGGTGCATGCCTGTAATCCCAGCACATGGGAGGCTGAGGTAGGAGGATTGCCACAAGTTCAAGGCCAGTCTGGGATACATAGTAAATTCAAGGCCAGCCTGAACTACATAGTGAGACCCTGTCTCCAAAAAGATAATAATAATAATAAAAGTTAAAAGTTGATGGATCTTGGGCCGGGGACTTAGCTCAGTGGTTCCACCACCTGCCTTGCAAGCGCAAGGACCCGAGTTCGATCCCCGGTACCAAAAAAAAAAAAGTTGATGGATCCAAGTAAGGCCCTTTCCAGGAGATAGATGGAAAGTGTTCCCTAGACTGGGAGTCACACCCTAACTCCTGGACTCCAACCCCCTCACTCTTCCCAGGAAATCGGGGATGTGGAGAATTGGGCTCGGAGCATTGAGCTGGACATGCGAACCATTGCCACCGCCCTGGAGTACGTCTACAAAGGGCAGCTGCAATCTGCCCCCTCCTAGCCCCTCTTCCCTCCCCCTCGCCTCAAGTAGGGACAGGAGGGAGACTGATGGGTCATGAATAAAATACAGTGTCCATTTCTATGGGGTGTGTTTCAAGGAGCTACTGGCTTCGATGTAGGGGTGAGAGTGGAAGGTCCAGAGATTGCTTCCTCCTTCCTCCTTTTACTATCCCAGCTTTCTCTCCTCAGACCTGGTACAGGTGCCTGTTGGGTAAGCAGAGGGTGGAAGTTACCCACATGTCCTCAGAGAAGATCCTAGTGGCCCCCATGCCAAACTTCCCAGCTCTGGACTTCAGTTTCCTGCAGAGGAGAAATAGGCAGGCAGCAGGCCTGGTCCCAGTTCTGGCTCCCCGCCTTACCTCGTGCTCATGGTCTCTCCCAGGCTGGCACTAAGCAGTGTCATGCGTCTGGGCTGGGTGGGGGATTAATTCTTCAGGGCATTTCAGGGCTGAGAAGAGAAAGGAATGACAGGTCCAAGACCACCAGCAGAGCAAGGCAGCTGCCATCCGACAGCTCCTCCCCCTGGGAGGCTAGAGCAGGGATGGTGAAGAGGCCAGACAGAAAGACAGCCCACAAGGAGCCTGCCTGCGCAGGTCTGGCCTCCGTCAAGCCCTAGCTGCAGCCAGGTAAGCTCCAGCCTCCCTGGCTCCTCCTCCATGACCCTCCCCCGCCCCATCCCACATACACTTAGCACTCCTGGCTCCTGAGTCCACCCCCTTCAGACTTCGACCTTTGCCATAGCTAGTGCAGGAGCCAGGAAGACCAGGAGCAAAGCAAAAGCAGCAGCTTTCCTCGTAACATCTGCCTGCTTTCCCCAGGAGAGGTAAGTAGAACACAGGGACCGGGAGCTGAGGGTGTGATGAGAAGATAGCTGGATTGACCTGTATTGATAACTGAAGGCTTTCGGCTTTGAACGTCCTTCCACAACATTGCCTTCCATCTGCCACAACCCCAAGGTACCCAGACATGCTACAAGAAAAACCAAGTTCAGAGATGTAGTGAGGTACCCAGCATTACATAGCAAGTTTGGGGCCATGGGGACTGAAATGTAGGGCTCCTGGCTCTATATATGGTTCCAAAAATAAGTCTGTGGTTACATTTAGAGGATTTCAGTGTCTCTGGTTTAGTAAGCGAAAGTGTGAGGTCAAACCAGAATATCCTTCTGCTCCCAAACAGCAGGTACATGCACAGGACACAGCTCACTGCTGTAGCTGCATTCGCCACAAATACAGGGACACCTCTCCCCATGCTTTTGTTTTGTACAGTAAGCCATACTTTGCCAATAATCTGCCAAACAAATGATTTCTCAATTTGCTCAAACCAGGCACTTCAGTTGGGAGAATGTTAGGGGCAAGGCCTTAAGGGCCAGAGTAAACAAGCTTTCCTGCCCAGCCTAGGCTGCCACCTGCAGGCCATCTGGGTCCAGCCATGTGGCTGCCTCTGCTGCTGGGTGCCTTGCTCTGGGCAGTGCTGTGGTTGCTCAGAGACCGGCAGAGACTGCCCACCAGCAGTCCCTTCGTCTTTATCACCGGCTGTGACTCGGGCTTCGGGCGCCTTCTGGCACTGCGGCTGGACCAGAGGGGCTTCCGAGTCCTGGCCAGCTGCCTGACCCCATCTGGGGCAAAGGAACTACAGCAGATGGCCTCCTCCCGCCTCCACACTATCCTGCTGGACATCACCGATCCCCAGAGTGTCCAGCAGGCAGCCAAGTGGGTGGAGACACATGTTCAGGGAGCAGGTGAGTGGTAGAGCTACCAGGAAGGTGGTGCAAGATGCTCCCAACCCCTCCAGTGACCCCAGCAGCTACTTGTAGAGGCTATGGGAAGCTAGAGGAATAGTGGGGAGGACCAGTAGGAGAGATTGTGGCACTGCCCCAGTGCCCCCCATCTGTCTCATCTCCACAGGGCTTTTTGGCCTGGTGAATAATGCTGGTGTGGCGGGCATCATCGGACCCACACCCTGGCTGACATGGGAAGACTTCCACCAGGTGCTGAATGTGAATACCTTGGGTCCCATCAGGGTCACCCTTGCCCTGCTGCCCCTGCTACAGCAAGCCCAGGGCCGAGTGGTCAACATCACCAGCGTCCTGGGTCGCCTCGCAGCCAATGGCGGGGGCTACTGTGTCTCCAAGTTTGGCCTGGAGGCCTTCTCGGACAGTCTGAGGTGAGGGTACAGAGGGTTCTGGGCTCCAAGCCTAAGTGGCAGCCCACTCAACAAATCAATGAGCACCTGCCCAATGTAGGTCAGCAAAGACGATTTAAGACACGCCACAGTGGAAGATTTACAAGATAGTTCTTTTATTTGGGGAGTTTTTGTTGAGACAGCATCTCGATGTGTAGTTTAGGCTGGATTGAACTCATGGCAGTCCTCCTCCCTTGGCCTCTAGGAATTATAGGCATGCACCACCACCCTCAGCTCTTAACAAGCTTTGTGACCTTAAGCAACTTACTTCTCTTTACCTGCTTTCTTCATCTGTTAAATCAAGATAAAAAGACCTGCCTGATGGGTATTGGGAGTGAAATGAGGTATGTGTAAGAACCCAACAGTGGCTAGTACATGGTAATTGCTCAAAACAACTTATCATCATTAGGGAAAAAAAATTAGACCCAAACAGGGTGGTACACACCTGTAATCCCAGCACTCTGGAAGAATGAAGCAGGAGGATCCAAGTTCCAGCCTAGCCTGGATAATTTAGCAAGAACCTGTCTTAATTTTTTTTTTTTTTTTAAAGGCTAAGGGTGTAGCTTAGTGCAAAAACCCTGGGTTCACTTCTCAGCACCAAAATAAAAAAAAAAAAAATTTAAAAGCAAACAGAGCTGGGCGTGATGACACACACCTGTAAGCCCAGTATTTGGGAGGCTGAGGCAGGATTGTTGTAAGTTCAAGGCCAGTCTGGGTCATATAGTGAGTTCAAGGCCAGCCTCAACTACATAGCAAGGCCCGGTCTCAAAAAAAACATTAAAAAAAAAAGTCATTAGTGAGCAAGTAGCTTTTGGTAACATTTTTTCCTTTAATTTTCCCAACAGCCAGTATACATTGGTTAGTGAAAGTACTGGGACTTAGCCCAAGTCTGCGTATGTATGGAGCCCAATCAGTTTTCCTGGCCCTCATTTTTTTTGTTGTTACCAGGGATTGAACTCGGGACCTTGCGCTTGCAAGGCAGGCAGTAGAGAACTGAGCAAAATCCCAGGCCCCTGCCCCTCATCTTTAAACAGTCATGTTCAAAATTCCATGACAACAGGGAGTCTTGATGAGGACAAGACAACAATGGCAGGACCTGAATTTGGAGAAGCCCAAGTTGTCCAAACCGAGGCCAACCTTCTAAGGTGCCCTCCACAACATCACCTAGCAGATAATCTCAGCGTCTCCTTTTGTCCTATCCCTCAGTAAGTTTCCCAAGGGGCACCATGGAACACATCTTTCGTACTCAGATCTCCACATCCGAGCCAAAGCAGTATCAAGTATCCCTGCTGTCCCCATAAGATCCTCCCACTCCAGCTAATGCCACTCTAGACCCTCCATGCCCAGCACTTGGGACTCAATCCTGTTTGGGGATCTGGGAAATGGGGCTATTCAAGATTGGCCCCGATCAAGAATTGGAAAACTGCATTTCTCAGGCCAGATCCTGCCTGCTGCCTTCAAGCTAATACCGTTTTTACTTTTTCTTTTTTTTTTTTAGTGTTTTTGGGACAGGGTCTCGATATGTAGTCCAGGCTGGCCTTGGACTATGTAGCCCAGACTAGTCTTGAACTTGTGGCTTTGCTCCTGCCTCAACCTCCTTTGAGTGCTGGGATTATGGGCATATGAAACCACACCTGGCTCTCCGCCACCCTTGGTTTTTACATTTTTTAGTTATATTATAAATGGTTGTATATCAGTAATTATCTTTCTTGCCATGCAATGCCTAAGATATTTACTATCAGGCTCTTTATGAAAGTTTGCTGACCCTTGCTTGGCTAAAGAAGAAAATAAAGAGGCGTAGACATAAGAGGTGCATGCCTATGATCCTAGCACTCTGGAGGCTGAGGCAAGAGAATCAAGAGTTCAGAGCCAGGGATTTAAAAAGCTCAGTGGTTCTGCCGCCTGCCTCCTAAGCACAAGGACTGGAGTTCGATCCCAGGCATCAAAAAAAAATCTGGGTGAATTCTTTGGGCCGGGGATTTAGCTCAGTGGTTTTGCTGCCTGCTGAGCAAGTGCAAGGACCCTAGTTTGATCCCCGGTACCAAAAAAAAAAAAGAGTTCAAGGCTAACCTGGGCTATATAGTGAGACCCTATTCCCCCCACCTCAAAAAGGAAAATCATAATCATCTCCCTCTGGATGGGGATATGTAGCTCAGTGGTAGAGCACTTGCCTACCCTGCACAAGGCTCTGGATTTGGTCCCCAGTGCCACAAAAACAAAAAAAGTACTTCTTGCCCATGCCCACTTGCCCCTAGTTCCAGGACAACAGCGTGAACATCAGGACTCTATATCTGGTCTGTCCCTGATTCCCTGTCCACACCCCTGAGAGTCCCCACCCTCTAGAACAAGAACCCAGCAACCCCTCTGCCCACATTGCAGGCGAGACGTGGCTTCTTTTGGGGTACGAGTCTCCATCGTGGAGCCTGGCTTCTTCCAAACCCCTGTGACCAACCTGGAGAGTTTGGAGAGCACCCTGCAGGCCTGCTGGGCACGGCTACCTCCAGCCTTGCAGGCCCACTACGGGGACGCCTTCCTCCCCGCATGTGAGTAGCAGGGCCCTCGGGTGCACATGGAGGGAATGAGAGCCAGTGGCCAGTCCCGTGTCACCCTCCCAGGCAGAGGGCAGGGGTGAAGGGTTGCCACAGAGAGCCTCCAGGCACGTGGAACCTGGCAAGACCCCCAACTGCGAAGGGGACTAAGGACACCCGCCCCCCATCGCTTCGGGGCACCAGGCCCAAGTATCTGCAAGTAGAGCCTAGGATGGGCTGGACTGGGGAGGGGATCCTGACTGTACCCACCCTGGAGCTGCAGACTTCAAAGTGCAGCGGCGCCTCATGAATCTTATCTGCGACCCGGACCTAACCAAGGTGAGCAGATGCGTGGAGCATGCCCTGACTGCTCGCCACCCCCGAAACCGCTACAGCCCAGGCTGGGATGCCAAGCTGCTCTGGCTGCCTGCCTCCTACCTGCCAGCCAGCCTCGTGGATTCCGTGCTCGCCTGGCTCCTTCCTAAGCCTGCCCAGTCAGTCTCCTGAGCCCAGCCTTCTGGCAAGATTGTTTTTCCAAGAGCAAGGACTTTTATTTCTGTCCCCACCATGATACTGCCTACTACATGGCACAAAATAGGCATTTAAAATAAATGTTTTTTTTTTTTAAAGTAGCTGGACAGAAATAAAGATGCTCCGCTGGAGACTGACCCCACCTAAGTGCTAACCTTCAGCCAGTACCCAATGGGGCGTGAGGAAACCGTCTTGGGTTTATGGGTGGTCTTAAATTGCACCTGTAAGGGTGGCCACAAGAGGGCACTTTCCCCTTATTTTCTATAAGAGGTAAGGTTACAACTCTATTTGGGAATAAAAGTGGGTATAGCCTTATTTTTTGTGGCAAGGAAGAGGAAATGATGAGTCAAGACCCGATGGGGCTCATGGAAGAAAAAGTAATACTCAGATTCTCCTACTATCTAAGAATGAAGAGCTGGGCATGGTGGCACACTCCTGTAATACCAGCACTCAGGAGTCTGGGGCAGGAGGACTGCCATGATTTCAAGGACAGCCTGGGCTACACAGTGAGACCCTTTTACAAGGGGGAAAAAAAAAGAATGAGGGGTGCTGGCCATGCAGGTCTCAAGGGGCTTTATTTTGCAAAGTCCCCCAGAAGATGAGCAGGAGGGAGTGTGCTGGGCATCTCATGTAGATGTGGGCTGGGCTCTACCAGGTAGGTGGCATTACAGGAAATCCCTTGGACTTACACAAATGGTTTCATAAATATCCCCACACCAAGCCTGGCAGCAGCAGACTAAGTAACAGGACAGGAGTGGACCACAGCCTCCTCTGGATCCCCACTTTTCCCACTGCCAACCCAGCCAACACCTTTGGTAAAATCCTTCTTTCCCAAACACTTTCCCCCAACAGGCCTGCCTTTCCCAGAGGCACACACAGCGAAGTGAAGTACCAGAGGACAGGAACAAGAGGAAAAGAAAGGGGTCATAGCGCGCTGAGACAACTGAAACCATCGCTCTTTTTGGTCTGAAAAAATAATCCGTTTAATTGAAAAACCCAGGGGATACTACTCTACTCCCCAAGTTGAGGGGCTAATAAGACCAGACCCCCTACATCACTTCATAGCCACTTCGGATACTCTTCACAAGGCAGCAGGCAAAGACAATTCCCAGGACCTAGAACGGAAGACAGACAAGGAGGGTGGAAAGGAATCCCAGACACACCCAGGCGTCCCCAGGCCAGTACCTCTTGTTCACCACCCTGCTCCCCACAGCCCCTGCTCCCCATAAGCCCCAACTTAGTCCTAGCCCTTCCCAGGGCATCTCTCACCTCAACAAAAGCAATGCCCAGGGCTGCTGCAGCCACCAACAGCACATTTTTTCTCAGCCAATTCCCAATCTTCTCCACGCAGCCCTGAAGGGAGGCAGGCAAACTTTGCAAGAGCACCATCAGAAACCTACCACCTCCTCTGGTCTACCTGGTCTCTTCCCCACCCTCTGTCCCAAAACTGCACCCCAGCATCCTCAGATCCCCTCCTCATTCCTGACCCTGTTTACTACCACCCCATGTCTCCTAAATCATCCCCCAGGTTTCTCAGGTCCTGTGCTATCTCAATCTTTTTCCTACCTCAGTGTGGACAGGATGCTTCTTGATGTCCCTGCCACAGTCCTTGGTGGTGTTGACACAACAGGAGTCAGGAACTCGGCCCCTGTCCATGCCAGGAATGTTCTCCCAATCTGTGAAGTTAGCAGCCCCACAGCACTCAAACTGGGGGAGTGGAAAGAAAGGGGAGGAAATGTTGCCAAGTGAACCTCCACTTTGCACGTGGAGATGAAGCTCCTCTTCTGCCACTACCCCTGCTCCCATGGACACTACTCACTTTTGTCTGCAACTTGTCCAGAAATGCAGCTGTATCATTGTTTTTTAGGTAATTCTGCATCTGTTGTCGGAAGTCCTTATTAAATTCTGCTCTCACCTGAGAGCAAAAAGGAACAATGTTGGCAAAATCAGGTACCTGGGTCCCAGAGCAGCCAGAGGCAGGGCTCTCCCCTTATTCCCTGCTTACCTTGTCTCTAAAAACATAGCCAGCGATGGCTAGGGCCACCTCCACTAGCATGATAAGAGACAGGAAAATGGCAAACTACAGAAGCAAAGGACAGAAGTCAGGGTGAGAAGTGTCTGCTCTAGCCCAGACACTCCCTGACCATTCACAGAGCTCTTCCTTGCCCACCCACCTTGCCACCCTTATGGGCCTCTGCCCTAGAAAAGCCCCCAGCAGTCCCAGGCACCCACGCTGGTCCCACATCCCAGGAACTCACGGTGATCATGAGACAGTAGTTCTCCTTGCAAGCCCCACAGCAGCCCACAAAGGCCACCAGGAAGAGGAAGACCCCCACTGCAATGATGATCACAGGCAGCAGGCTGCCAGTAGCCCCATGGCTCATGGTCCCACTCAGGATAGGCTTGACCACTATCCCCACAGCGATCAAGCCCACTGCACAGGCCTAGGGGAAGGAAGGTGGCAGTTAGACCCAACTCAGTCCAGAGGCCCCCAGGCTGGCGGGCAGATGCACCAAGGACACAGACCTGCCCCATCCAGGGCAGAGATTCTCACACCTCCTGGAAACTTTTCAAAGGGGTGGGGGACATTGTTCCATCCTTGCCCCAAGTGAAGGCTAGGGAGCTGTTCTAGGGCCAGTGATGGTGAACCTTTTAGGGATAAGTGCCTAAACTGCAACCCAAAACCCACTTATTTATCGCAAAGTGCCAATACTGCAATTAAACCTGAATACTGAGGTTTTGGTTTAGAAAAAAACTAAACTAAAAAACTGAACTGGGCGTCGTGGTCCATGCCTTTGATCCAACCACTCAGGTGGCTGAGGCAGGAGGATTGCTCCCAGTTCAAGGCCAGCCCAGGCTTCATAGTGAGCTCCAGGACAGCCTGGACTACATAGTGAGACCTTGTCTCAAAAAATAAATAGCGGGGGATGTAGCTCAGTGACACTGTGCCTCCCCAGCAAGCACGAGGACTTGAGTTTGATTCCTGGTAAGAAATAAGAAAAAACAATTCATACATTAACATCTTTTGTTTTAAAAGAAAACAACACAGGGGCCACAGGTTCGCCACCACTGTAGACACTTCAGCGAGTTAGGAGCTACGCCTTCCTTTCAGCAGCTTTTCACCCAAGGGCTAGATCAAATGAAAAAAAGAATAAACAGAAACTTGACCCCAAGGCACATACTCCCCGACCCACAGTAGTACGCACCGTACCCGGCACCGTACCCCGTACCGTACCGTACTTTCGGTGGCCTCCCGGGATCTCAGGTAGATTCCACCAGACCTACCCGCCCCCTCACTCGGCCACCAGTGACTAAGGTCCTCAGGGGAGGGAGGAGAAAAGGGCGCGAGAGTGCCATGCCCTCCCTGGACAAACAGTAGCCTTTAGGGCCGTGAGCTAAATTAAGGTGGGCAGCGCCCTTCCTCCCTCCCAAGCAGCTGGGCTGGGAGGACAAGCGGAGAGGGAAAGGTGGATTCGAATGGGCAGCTGTGAAGAGAAGCCTTTTCGGTGATAGCATCGGGCCGTTGGATGGTTGCCCCATGGCCCCATATCACAAGTGGTTGGGTCACCAGACAGGAAGGGCCAGGAGAAGTGGGGGTGGGGTGGGGGTGCTGCGCATCCAGTTTGGCCGTTCTGGGTCCAAACTAGCCTCCCGAGGTCCGGAGAGCTGGAGGGAGTGGCCAAGCTGCCTTCGGCCCTTTCCGGGGCTCTCCTTCCACATCTGGTCTCCAGCTGCCTCCACTCCGGGTCCCTTCAGCCTCACCACTCCCGCGCCCAGGCGCCCCCACTCTGCCAGCGCGCCCCCTCCGCCGCGCCTCCCCACTCACGCAAAACGCCAGCAGCAGGATGTAGAGTAAGAACTTGACACATCTCATTCCTCCTTCCACCGCCATGGCTGCTGGGCCTGGGCTGGGGGAGGGAGGCGGGGAGGGACGCGGGTGTTGAGAGCAGGCCGAGGGGGCCCCGGCTTCCGCGCTCCCGGCCGGCCCGCGAGGCCCTCCCTGCCCAGCCCCCATGCCGGCCCCGCCCACCCGGAAGCCGTGGCCGCGTCCACGTCTCCCAGCCCCCTCCGCTCCCCGCCGAGGGGGGTGGGAGCGACGCCCGTGCTCCCGGGCGGCCCGGGAGCGCGAGGCGGACTCGAGGACAGAAGGGCTCGAGCTTGGTGTCGCCCCATGGGCCGCCGCCCGGAGCGTCAAACAGCCCCTTTTCCACCCAACCAGCCCCGAAAATCGGTCCTCCACCCAGCCTCGACCCACCCCCGCCACTTTCCGCGGGGTGCCGACGTCCCCTAAAGTGGAGCCGGTGCCCCAGCCCGCCCGCCCGCAGGAGTTGGAGGCAAAGTTGCTCGAGGGCCTCGGAAACGGCTCGTCTCTGGAGGCCAGGGGCTCTCGGGGTCTCCGCACCCCACCCCGCGCCCGTCGTGGGCGCCGCGGCCTCACCCGGACTCCCAGAGGCTGTGCGATCCTCTCCCGCCGCGGCTCCGAGGCTCTCTGGCGGCGCGCCCAGCTCGCGCCCCGCCCGCCGCTCGGCCCCGCCCCGGCTCCGGCCACAGCCCCCTCCCCCCCGGCCGCGGCCTCCCTCGTGACGCGGGAACAGCTGCGGCTTGAGTCACCACGGCGGCGAGGGCAGGGCCGAGCCCCCCGCCCGCCAGCCCTGGGCCACTTGGCCCCGCCCGCCCCCGACGGGACGGCGCCGGGGCCGCGCCTCAGTGCGCCCCGGCCCTCATGGAAGCGGGGTCGACCGTGCTCGGGTTCAGGCAGGGGAGGCGGGAAGCACCGAGGACCGATCGATGGGCGGCCCAGTTGCCTTCCGAGCACCCTGACGGCAGAGCTGAGGCAAAGGGACGAGGTGGTCTGCGAGACGCCTCCTACCTATCCACCAGAGCCCATCCCGCTCCCGTCGTTCCCATCCCGCAGTCTGCAGAAAGCTGTGGGCCGCCTGGAATGGGATGGGAACAGAGTAAACATTTCCAGGAAGTGCCTGTCCTGTCCTAGGAGTCTCCTAAACATTCTAGGCTGGGGACCTGGCATTCTGGACACGTGAGAGTTGGGTCTCTGTCTGAGGGAGTGTCCCTGAAGGGGGTCCAGAGAGGTTCCCAAAAGAGGAGGTGAAGAATCTCAACTTACTCTGCCCTCAGAATAAATTCGCTGACTCCTGTAGCAGAAAAAGAATTTTCAGGACTTGTCAGTCAAGGGGCATGAATAAAGATTTGAAGAAAAAACACTCATAAGGGAATGTGGGCATTCAGAGAATGAGATGTAGTATTTTCGGGAGCTGAGAATTCTTTTTTTTTTCTTTTTGAGCAGGTGGAAACCTATGGAATTTGCGAATCTATAGGAAGTTCCATCTTGGTCTATGGGAGAAAAGGATGGCCCACCCATAGAAAGATAATGGCCCGTTTTACAGGTGAAAGACAGGAGCACCTCAAAATAAAATATATGTATATATAATATATATATTTGGTACTGGGAATCAAACTTGGGGCCTTCCATTTGCCAGGCAGGTGCTGCGGTCAATATATATTTTTAAATGGATGATCTAAGATGTTTTTCTTACATTCTTTGAACCCTCTCAGCCAGTTCCTTTATATTAAGATCAGTTTCATGCCCTTTATCAACTAAGCTAAATTATGGACCTATAGTATCTTTAAGGGATTTTGGGTGTGATAGGCCTGGAAGAAAAGAAGCATAAATCTAAGAAATTCCTATAACCTTGGGTGACTTTGTGTCCTTAAATTGAGGGGGAGAGGGTTGTTTTTGTTTGTTTGTTTGTTTTTTCAAACTCAGGACTTTGCACTTGCCAGGCAGGCATGCCATCACCATCACCATCACCATCACTGAGCCACATTCCTGGCCCTGGTTTGTTTGGTTTTGTTTTTTTCACTTTTCTTTTTTGATACTCAGAATCGAACCCAGGGCCTTGTGCTTGCCAGGCAGGCGCTTCACCACTGAGCTACATCCCCGGCGCCCCTGGTTTGGTTTTTTGAGACACAGTCTTACTATGTAGTTCAGGCTGGCCTCAAATTCATGACAATCCTGCCTCAGCTTCCCAAATGCTGAGATTCCAGGAATGGGTCACCATGCCCGAGAAAAGTATAATTTTCTAAATTACAAAATTTTCCTTGTCTCTTTCCTACCTATCTTTATTTCTTCTATTTTACCCTAGGAGAATTGACCAAGTCTGTGCTCACCAGACCCCTGGATCAGTCGGTTATGGTGGGGACACAAGGAGGGCACTAAGGTACGGGTGGCTCAGAGCCCCTGGACTTCCCCATCTCACACCATTGGACAGCACTTCTCACCCCACTCAGCAAGCCCATGAGAGCTGCCCCCCTCCAGAGGGAGGTGGTGTGAATAGGCTAACCACAGGGTCAGCCTTCACAGCCCCAGCCTGGATCCCACTCCTTAGGCTCCTAAGGTCCAGACTCAAAAGCCACTTCCTGAGTCTTGGGGTGTGTGCACAAAGAGAGGAGGAAACTGTAAGGGCTAAGGGGAGGTGATCTGGGCTAGACTAGAACTAGTTTCCAGGAATGCGCTTTCCAGCTCTTTCTGGATCTTGCTCCCCTTTATCATGGCAGACACACTGTGGAGGAGTCAACATGCCAAAGAAGTATTCAGCAGCTTCTTTTCTTTGCTGCCACTAGATGCCAAGCATGTGCTAGGCACGGGGCAGCAGGGAGAGCAAGGCAGTTGACCTGCCCTCTACCAGGGGCAGGTTCTGTCCACACTGGGGGAAAAAAGGCAGAAACTCCTGGCAGCCACTGAGTAAGCTCAGAGCTCAGAGGGAGGGACAAGCAGAGGAGCATGGATTTTTCAGAGATGGGGGAGTCCTCCAACATGACCTTGAAGAATAAATCAGCAAGTTCTCAGTTCTGGGGACCAGAAAGCAGTGAACTGTACAAAAGGAGCAATTTTAAAAGCATATGGCAAGCCGGGGATTTAGCTCAGTGTTTTCGACACCTGCTGCGCAAGTGCAACGACCGAGTTCAATTCCCGGTACCAAAAAAAAAGCATATGGCAGGCTGAGATTGGCTGGCTCTGAGGGCTTGGGGAAGGATGAGGCAGGGAAGGTGGTCTGAAGATCAAGACTGGCAGTCCTGGGCTGGAGATGTAGTAAAATGGTAGAGTGCTTAAGCCCAGCAAGGTGG
Source organism: Heterocephalus glaber (assembly GCF_000247695.1). The sequence continues at coordinate 12,288,105 of NW_004624802.1, read as the reverse complement.
TACACACCTGTAATCCCAGTACTCAGGAGGCAGAGGCAGGAGGATCACCAAGAGTTTGAGGCCAGCCTGAGCTACCATAGTGAGACCATCTCAACCCCACTCCAAAAGTGGTAGAGTGCTTGCCTAGCATGCTCCAGGCCCTGAGATCAATCCTCAATACCCAGGGGAAAAAAAAAAAGAAAAAGATTGTCAGATCTCAGAATGTTTCGTCTTTGATTTGCTCTTTGAACAAACCAGCTGCAAAATACATTTTGGGGAACAACTGGGGAAATGTGAATTTGGAACAAGAGTTAGTCATGAGGTCGGGCATGGGGGCACACACCTGTAATCACAGCATTCAGGAAGCTGAAGCGGGAGGATTGCCACAAATTCAAGGCCAGCCTGGACTACACAGTGAGTTCAAAGCCAGCCTAAGCTACATAGCAAGACCCTATCTCAAACCCCCCCCCAAAAAAAGAATTAGACATGACAAAATTATTTTGTTAGGCTGGGGGCACAGCTCAGTGGGAGAACACTTGCCAAGAATGCACGAGGCTGTGAGTTCAATCCCCAGCACTGAAAAAACTTTTTTGGGCCAGGGTTTTAGCTCAATGGCACTGTACTTGCCTGGCAAGCACAAGGTCCTGAGTTCAATTCCTGGTACTGGAAAGAAAAAAGAACTTTTTTTCATTTTGTTAGCTGTGGTGATATAATTATGTAGGGAAAGGGGGCTGGGGGGGATGGGATAAAATAAAATAAAATTTAATAAAAAATTGTGTAGGGAAATTACTCTATTTAAAAATGCATATCAAAATATTGAAAGGTGAAATGTCAAAAATAAGAAAGGTAAAATATTATGTCTGTAATGTGGAATACTTCCCAAAATAATAGATGAAGCAAAAATAAGGTGGACTAGAAATATGCTAGAGGTATTGAAGACTAGAAAGCCATGTTGGGCGTGTTCTAACAGCAATGAGGGAGGAGGAAAGCTTTTGAGAAGGAAGCAGAATCCTGGTGTTGGGCCTACATTGAAATGAGGAGGACTGAATGTCTAGTGGCCTGGAGACCTGACATCATGCTCCTTGGGAGACAGGATGAGAGCCATCACCCAGGAAAGGTGGAGGTAGTCACCAAATGCAGGAAGCACAAGGGCATCCAGGTGGAAACATCCTACCAGCAGTTGGGGATGTTAACCTCAGGAGAGAAGAGCCAGAGTAAAGATAAAACCAATACCTAAAGCTGAGGCTGGTGGTGTACAACTGTAGTCCCAGTACTCAGGAGGCTGAGGCAGGCAGACTGCTTGAGCACAGGGATTGGAGCCAGCCTGGGCAGTGTAGTGAGACCCTGTCTCTTAAAAAAAAAAAAGTTCTAAAAAGAAGTTCTATCTAAAGCCAAGGAGAGAAGTCAGGTGTGGTGGTACAGTGTAGTCTCAGCTACTCAGAAGGCTGGGGTAGGAGGATCCTGTGAGTCCAGGAGTTCATGACTATCCTGGACAAAGTAGCAAAACCTTGTTTCTTAAAAATTAACTAATTAATCAATCAACAGATGAGTGAGAGCCAAACCAAAGGAAGAAAAGAAAGCTTCAATGAGCCTTTATGTTTAAGAAATTTGGGGTTAATGAATGTAATTGTTATGAATCACAAACATTTAGTAATTTTAAAAAATAAAATAAAAAGAAATACGGAGGCAGGGCATGATGGCACACACCTTTGATCCCAGCACAGGGGAGGCTGAGGGAGGATTGCTGAGAATTCGAGGACAGCCTGGACTACACAGTGAGTTCAAAGCCAGCCTGAACTGCATAGTGAGACCCTGTGTCAAAAAACCAAAAGAGAGTCAGTGCTGGGTGTGGCTTTGCGTGTGTGTAATCCCAGCTGTCAGAAGACTGAGGCAGGAGAACCACAAGTTCAAGGCCAGATTGAGCAATTTAGTGAGATCTTGTTTCAAAATAAAAAGGGCTGGGTTCAATCTCAGTATCCCAAAAAAGAAAGAGAGATGGTGAGAGCAGGGGAGGGGGAAGAAAAAAGAAAAGAGAAGAGGGGAGGAGAGGGGAAGGGAAGGAGAAAAAGTATGGGGTCCAGGTAGCCTGAAAGGGAAAGGGCCTTACAGAGCTGGGCCTCTGTACCAGGCCAGGCACTGTGCTGAGCACCTATCTCCATTAGCTCAGGGTTTAAATCTCACAACATCCCTGTGAGATCAGCTTTACTTTCCTTGTTTTGTTGCAGTGAGTTTTGTTTGTTTTTAGTATTGGGGAATGAACCCAGGACCTTCATCCTCAGCCTTTGTTTTTGGAGACAAGGGCTAAGTAGCTAAATTGCCCAGGTTGGGCTTGAACTTGAACTTCAAATCCTTCTGCCTCAGCCTCCCAGAGTTCTGGGATTTCAAGCATGCATCACTATGCCCAGTTTATTTTTCCTATTTTAGAGATAAATGAACTAAGGCTTGGAGATAAATAATATACCCAGAGTCTGGGCCAGTAGGACTCAGACTTAGGGTCTGGACTCAGGTCTGTTGGGGGGTTCTAAACCCCATGCTTTAGCTGGCAAGGTGACACGTACCTGTGATCACAGCTATTTAGGAAGGCTGAGTCAGGAGATGGCAAGATCAAAGCCAGCCTGGGCAATTTAGCAAAACCCTGTCTCAAATTTTAAAAAACAAGGGTTTAGAATGTGTCCCCATCTCAGTGGTGGAGCAATTGCCTAGCCTGTACAAGGCCCTGGGTTTGGTCCCCACTACAGCAAACCCCATGCTTTTTTCCCTTTCCCTAGAAGGCCATGAGAAAAGAGAACAAAAGAGGGGTGGGGCCAGTGGCCAGAAATCCCAAGCAGTGTACAGAGGCAACTTGGGTGAGAAGCAAGAGGTCACTGGGTGGAGTGGTCTCAGGGCATGTACCGAGCTTTAACTGAGACCAAATGGGAGGGGAGGAAGTGGAGTTGTCCAGTGGGCCAGGGAGAGCTGAGGTGAAGGTCAGGAGAATGGGAGCTTCCACAAGAACACCGAGGGGGGCCTAGGTCGACTGTGGCAAATGCATGGTGGTGGCAGCAACATGGTAAAGCCATGGAGAGAGAGGACAGCGCCAAAGAGCACCCCAGAGAACAAGCCTGGGCAAAGCTGGAGAGGACAGCACAGGGGGAGGGGGCGAGGGTTGCCCATTCTAAATCAAACTCATGGAGATGGGGTAAAATGGTGGTTTCCAAGTGCTGCGAGCCGAGGGAGTCTTTTAATTGGTACAGTTTGTTTTTGTTGTTGTTTTGATTTTGTTTGGGGGTTGTTTGGGGATGTTTGTTTGTTTTGTTTTTTTCAGACAGGGTCTCACTTTGTATTTCAGGCTGGCCTCGAACTCATGGGGGATCCTCCTGCCTCAGCCTGCGAGTGCTGGGATTGATTACAGGCCTGTACCACCATGCCCAGCAACAGAGTTTGTAAGAGATGAAAAGGTTCTGAAGATGGATGGTGCTGATGTACAATATGAATGGCCTTATTCGACTGAACTGTACACTAAAAAGAAGTTTAAATAGAAATTCTACTGAAAGTATGGACAGCAGAAGTGATCAGTGTGAGGACAGAGCATCAGATCTGCAACACAGGACATGGTTGGTGATCAATTGAGAGACACTTTAAAAACAATAAGAAAAAACTGGGCATGGTGGCACACACCTGTAATCCCAGCAGTCAGGAAGCTGAGGCAGGAGGATTGCTGCAAGTTTGAGGCCAGCCTAAACTACATAGTGAGTTCAAGGCCAGCCTGGGCTACATAACAAGACCCTGTCTCAAAAACAAAAACAAACCCCAAATTCCAGCCTGAATTTCTTACAACTCCATTTCCTGTAGAACATTTGACCCCAATCTCTCATGTCCAGCGAAAGAGCTCTCCTTAGATGAGCACTTCTTTTTGGAGGGGGGGGCGGGGTACCGGGGATCAAACTTGGAACCTTACGCTTGTGAGGCAGGTGCTGGAACCACTGAGCTAAATCCCCAGCCATGATTACTTCTTATCCATATAGCCTGCTCATAGTGCACTATTACAACACAATTCATACTGAATTATGAAGATTCATGGTAAACACAACTACATCCATTTCTGATCAAGTGCACATGTTATTCGTCTGGTCATTAAGCAGTAAGACTCGATTTCATCTGTTTACATAGGCACTTACTTCTCATCCAAAGGAATCCAGGGCCGGGGATTTAGTTCAGTGGTGCCTCCGCCTGCCTCACAAGCACAAGGTCCTGAGTTCAATCTTGGGTACCAAAAAAAAAAAAAGTACAACCCCAACACTTTTTACAACTCTTGATAAATGAAATGAAATATTATCATGCCCCCCCCAAAAAAAGGAAAGCAAAGGAATCCATTTGAGTAATAATTATAATTCATATTTTCATTTATTTTAAGTATTAACATCAATAATATGTATTCATATTAATTATATATTAATATTATTTTATAATTCAATATGTCCATTGTGTGTTGCAACAGACATATTAAATGTGTTCCATCTGGCTGATAATCTTTTTTTTTAAAGACTCACTATGTAGCCCAAACTGGCCTTAAACTCACTATGTAGCCCAGGCTGACCTCTAACTTGCAGTGATCCTCCTGCCTCAGCCTTCTGAGTGCTGGGATTACAGGATTGCACTACCATGCCCTACCCTTGGCTGACAATCTTAACTAGGGATTACTTTGGGGATATGATTTATATTACGAGCATCTTGACAAATCATGCTAGGGCTTATTTTCTGGTTAAGTCTTCTTTGGGGAGAAATACAGTAGCAGAAAACTTTCCAAACATGGGAAAAGAATTTAACATGCACATAAGTGAGGCAACTGGGGTTTCATCTTATTAAAAAACCTTTTGCACAGCAAAAGAAACCACCAACAAAGTGAAGAGACAACCCACAGCGTTGGAAAAAAAATTTTGCCAACTATTCCTCACAAAAAAACTCATATCTAGAATATATAAAGAACTAAAAAAATCAGACCCTTCAAATTTAAAGACCCAATCCAAAAATGAGCATCTGAAATGAACAGACACTTCTCAGATGAAGTAGAAATAGCAAATAAATATATTAAAAATGTTCAACATCACTGGTCATTTGAGAGATACAAATGAAAACAACTCTGAAATTCCATCTCACTCCACAAAGAATGGCTGTTATCAAGAAATCAACAAATAAAAAATGCTGGAGGGGTTGTGGGGAAAAAGGAACGCTTTTCCACTGTTGGTGGGAGTGTAGATTGTTGCAGTCACTGTGAAAATGAGTGTGGAGATTCCTCAAGAAACTAAAACTAGAGGTTCCAGCTATTCCCCCTTCTTGGAATCTTCCCAAAAGAATGAAAAGCATCATACCACAATGATATATGCACACCCGTGTTTAAAGCAGCACAGTTTGTAAGAGCTAAATCTTGGAAACAGCAAAAATCCCATCAACTGATGAATGGATAAAGAAGACGCGGTTTGGGCCACGGATTTAGCTCAGCGGTTCCGGCGCAAGGTTCCGAGTTCAATCCCCGGTACCAAAAAAAAAAAAGAAGACATGATTTTTTTATACAATGCAGTACTACCCTGCCATAAAGAAGGATGGGCTTCAGATATCTCTAGCTAAATGGATGCACCTTGAGATCATACTCTTATGTGAGAAAAATTGAAGGCACATGTTTAAATACCACATTGTTTCTCTGGTGTGAGAAACCAAGTGTAAATAAGGACCAAAATGTATAATAGGTATTGAGAAATGGGAAGAAAATATTCAAATGGGAAGGGGCACAAGGGAGGTGGGAGAGGGAAAGGAAAGAAAGGACAAGAGGGCCAGGGATTTAGCTCAGTGGTGCCGCCACCTGCCTCAAAAGCACAAGGTCCTGAGTTCAATCCCAGGTACCAAAAAAAAGAAAAAAAGAAACAAAGATTTTGTAAATAAAGAGGGAAAGAGGGATCGAAGGGAGAGGAGGGGAATGAGAAAAAAAGAAGCAAGATATATCATGTACAGGTACAAATTCCCTATGATGAATATTATCATTATGTCTATCTAAAATGTACTAATAAAATAAAAAAATAATGTAATAAAAAAATCAATACCATTCCTATATACTAATAATGAATTTACTGAGAAAGAAATTCTGGAAAACAATACCATTCTTAGTAGCATCAAGAAAAATTAAATAGTAACTTGTAATCCCAGCACTGGAGAGAGGCTGAGACAGGAGAATCACCATGAGATCAAGGCCAGCCCGGCTCCATAGTGAGTTCAGGGCCAGCCTGGACTGCTTAGCAAGACCCTGTCTCGAAAAATGAAAAAATATATATAAATGAATAACATTTAAAAGTACTTAGGAATTAACCTAAGAAAGTGAAAGAGCTCTACAATGAAGATTACATCACTCGAAAAATGGAGATTGAAGTGGACATCAGAAAATGGAGAGATGGGCCAGGGATTTAGCTTAGTGGTTCCACAGCCTGCCTAGCAAGCACAAGGACCTGAGTTCAATCCCCGGTACCAAAAAAAAGGAAAGAAAGAAAGAGAAAATGCAGAGATGTCTCATGTTCCTGGATAGGCAGAGCAGATACAGTCAAAAGGGCTATACTTCCAAAGCTGATATATAGATTTAGCACAATCCCAATCAAAATACCAACAATATTCCTCACAGATTTAGAGAAAACAATCAAAAAATTCAAATGTAATCAGAAGAGATCCAGAATAGCAAAAGGAATGCTGCATAATAGCAAAGAATTTTTGCCAGCTATTCCTCAAACTGAGGACTAACATCAAGAGTATATAAACAGGGCCGGGGATTTAGCTCAGTGGTTCAGCTGCCTGCCTCGCAAGCCCAAGGTGCTGAGTTTGATCCCCGGTACGAAAAAAAAAAGAAGAATATATAAACAACTCAAAAAAATTAGCCGCTCCCCCAAAAGAAAAGACTCAATCAAAAAATGGGCAACCGAAATAGATACTTCTCAAAGTACAGATAGCCAATAAATACATGAAAAATGTTCAACATCACTAGCCACTAGAGAAATGCAAATTAAAATAGCATTAGGATACCACTTTACTCCAGAAAGAACGGCTATCATCAAGAAATCAAATAACAGGGCCGGGATTTAGCTCAGTGGTTCTGGCGTCTGCCTCGTGAGCCCAAGGTCCCAAGTTCGATCCCCGGTACCAAAAAATAAAAATAAAACAAACAAACAAAAAAAAAAGAAATCAAATAACAGAGCTAAGGGTGGTAGCACATGCCTGTAATCCCAACACTGGAGAAGCTAAGGCAGGAGGATCGCCATAAGTTTCAGACCAGGCTGGGCTACATAGTGAGTTCAAGGCCAGGCTGAACTACACAGCAAAATCCTGATTCCAAAAAAAAAAAGAAAGAAAGAAAAAGAAAGAAAGAAAGAAAGAAAGAAAAAGAAAAGAAATCAAATAACAACAAATACTGGGGGGGGGGCAGAGAACCCAACTACATTGTTGGTGGGCATGTAAACTAGTATGACTATGGAGATTCTTCAAAATACTAAAAATAGAAATTTCATTCAATGCAGCTATTCTTCTTCTAGAAATCTTCCCAAAAGAGTTGGAGTCATCATATCACAATGATACATGCACACCCATGTATAAAGCATGCATGTGCATGTATAAAGCAGCAAAATTTATAATAACTAAATCTTGGAAGCAGCCTATATGCCTATCAACAGATAAATGGATAAAGAAAATGTGGTATTTATACACAATGAAGTACTACTCTGCCATAAAGAAGATAAACTTGAGGTATTTGTAGGTAAATGAATGTACCTTGAGACCATAATGTTAAGTGAAATAAATAAGACATACAAGTTTAAATATCACATGGTTTCTCTTATATGAGAAATCCAAAATATAAAGAGCAAAATAAAATATGTATAATAGGAAGCAGCAACATCTTTTTCAAATGAGAAGGGAAACAAGAGTTGGAGAGAACAAGGAGGAATGGAAGAAGAAAGAGACAAAAAAGAATTAAAATGTGTGCCAGGCATGGTGGCACAGACTGTAATCCCAGAACTCAGGAGGCTGAGGCAAGGAGATTAAAATTTTGAGGCCAGCCTGGGCTATATAGTGAGCTCAAGTCCAACCTGAACTACACAGTGAGACCTCATCTCAAAAATCAAAACAAGTTCGATCCCTGGTAGGGGCTGGGGATTTAGCTCAGTGGTTCCACCACCTGCCTCGAAAGTGCAAGGACCTGAGTTCGATTCCCGATACAAAAAAAAAATCAAAACAACAACAAAAAATAATTAAGATAATTAATAATTAAATAATAATTAATAATTAAATAATTAAGATTAACATGCCCAAACTCCTCACAATAAATATAATCATTATAGACTGCAAACATGTACTAACAAAAAATAAAATTAAAAAGTAGTTAAAATGGTAGGTTTCATGTTCTATATATCTTAATAATAAATAATAGTAACAGGACACTCCCCTCGTCCAGCCTAGGAAGTCACCCCAGAGCCCTGTCTAAGTGGGAGCAGGCTGAGCTCGGACCCAGCGCTCCGCATGGTGTCCTTCATCGCTTTCAGCACCTGCCCCGGTGCCTGCATCCTGAGTGCCGCCAAGCTGCCGTGGTGTGCGCAGTTTCCACTCCACGGTGTGCGCACTGGCAAGCAAGCTGGGGCAGGGACCTCTGTCCCTCTCCACAAAGCAAAGCCAGGCTTCCATACAGCTCTGTCAGCCTCCACCCAGGGCCAGCAGGAGGACATACGGCTGCAAGTGTCCCTGGCAAAGGTTCCACCTCTTGACACCCCATAGCATCGGCCAGATGCAGGGCATCCCAGGCCTCCTGAAGGCCAGATAGATTCACGGAGCCTGCCGCTTGCTGCACAGACACCTCGACCCCTCCACTCCACAGGAGCCTGGGCCACCTTCCCGTGCCCTGTGGTGGGAGTGGGGACAGTTGAGGCACAAGATGTGGGTGGTGTGACGGGAGAGGCCCTGGCCTGCTGGTGGAGGGAGACAAGAAGGAATAAAGAAATGGGGAGGTGGGGACGGAAGAGAAAGGGTGGAGAAACACAAGGGAAGAGAGAAGCTGCAGGGCATGAGGAGGGTGAGGAGACACCAGGGAAAGCAGAGGCGGGTGGGAGGCCAGAGGGAAGATGGGGCTATGGGAAGATAAGGCAGTGGGGAAGGAAGAGGAGGAGGTGGGGCTGGGAGTGGGGAGGATAGAAAGGTTGCATCAGTATCAAGACCATCACCACAGCACAGAGGAGGAGGAAGACTAGTGGCTGCAATTTAAGGTCAAGAGGGGTCTGAGGGGGGGCGGGGCGCCCTGATATGTAAACCCAGAAGTCCCAGCTTCAGCTAAGGAGAGAAGCACAGATGCTGATGCTGGCTCTGGAAGTCCTGCTGGAAGACTCACAGACCACAAAGCTCCCCAGAGTCTGTCCCAGCCCTCAGCACCAGCACTGAGTGCAGGCCCAAGAAGAAGAGACCATGCCCTGTCTCCCTAGTGACATCACCACAGGTGCCCTGGGTGGCTGAGTCTAGAGTCATAGAAGGCAGCCTCCAGTCACTGTGGGTGGCCAACTCACTGCCCCCTGCTGTCTAGGGAAGCCACACACTTCATAGTGGGCAAGATTAGGTCACTGTAGCTAGGTGTGATGGTGCATGCCTGTGATCCCAGCACTCAGGAGGCTGAGGCAGGAGGACACCCATGAGTTCAAGGCCACCCTGGACTACATAGTGAGACCTTGTCTCAGAAAAAAAAAAAAAGATCACTGTAGTATCCAGGAGAACACTGCCAAAGTTCCCATGTCTGCTGTGCAATGAAACTGAAATTTCATTTCATTTCAGTCGGGGAGCGGGGGTGGGGGGGGTGCATACCTGTAATCCCAGCACTCTGGGAGGCTGAGGGAGAAGGATTGCAAATTTGAGCCTGGGTTGTACAATTTAACAACTCAAGGAGATCCTGTTTTAAAATAAAAAATGGACTGAGGATGTAACTCAATGAGAGGGCTCTGGGTTCAGTCCCCAGTAGGGGAGAAAGAGAGAGAGAGACAGAGACAGAAAGACAGAGAGAAACAGAGAAAGAGAGAAGGGAAGGGAAGGGAAAAAGAAAAAAAGAGAAAGAAAAAGAAAAAGAAAAAGAAAGAAAAGAAAAAGAAAGGAGCCAGCCGTGATGGCGCACGTCTGTAATCCCAACACTCAGGAGGCTGAGGGAGGTGGATCATCAAAAATTCAAGGCCAGCCTGAACTTCATATTTTGAGACTTTGTCTCAAAAAAACAAAACAAAACAAAAAACCCAAAAAAAAAACAAAAAAGGAAGAAGAAGGAAAGTGAAGCTCAAAGAGATGAAACCACTTACTGGGGATCAACTTGCAGATAAGATGCAGGGTCCTAGGGGCCAGAGATTTAGCTCAGTGGTTCTGCTGCCTGCTTTGCAAGCACAAGGACCCGAGTTCAATCCCCAGTACCAAAAAAAAAAAAAAAAGATGCAGGGTCCTGACACACTAACCTCAGTGCTGAGTCTGTCACACCGGCCCGTTGGGAGGCTCCCAAGGTAGATGCCATAGGGTGAGACCTGGTTCTGCCAATTCGCAAGCAAGTGATCTGGGTTAGGCCCTCATTCTCTCTGAGCCTCAGTTTCTGCCCAGTAGAGCACGAAGAAAAGAACTCCTTCCTCCTCTCATAGGGCCGTTATGAGGATCACATAAGAAATGAGAGATTGGTTTAGTTACCTTAAGAATGATAGGCTTCTTTCCAGGTGCTGGGACCTGCTCAGCTTCTCTGCCCTAGGAGCCTGGGATGGTGGTAGGGAGCTTCCTTCTGGGTGCTGGGACCGGCTCAGCTTCTCTTGCAAAAAACTCTTTTGCGTCATCTACAGTTTTATCTGCTGCTTATTGTATGGCTGCAGGTTGCCCTCTACATTCATTTCAGATTGGCTTTTTTTTTAATCAGTAAAAGGCAGAGAAAGTTTAAAAAAAAAAAAAAAAGAATGATAATGCTAGCCGAGTATGTGGCACATGCCTGTAATCCTAGCACTCAGGAGGCTAGGGCAGGAGGATCTCAGGTTCAAGACCAGCATGGACTACATAGCAAGTTCAAGCCAGGCTGGACTACATAGCAAGACCTTGTTTCAAAAAGCAAACAAACAGGCTGGGGATTTAGCTCAGTGGTGCCAACGTCTGCCTTGTAAGCACAAGGTCCTGAGTTCCATCCCCAGTACAAAAAAAAAAGCAAACAAACAAGTTAGGCTTGATGGTGTGCACCTGAAATCCCAGCACTCAGGAGGCTGAGGCAGGAAGATCGCCAGAGTTCAAGACCAGCCTGAACTACATAGTGAGACACTATCTCAAAAAAACAAAGAAAGAAAAAGATAAGGCTTGGGCTGGGGCTATAGCTCAGTGGTATGTCCTTGCCTAGCATGCACGAAGCCCTGATTTTGTTCCCCAGGCCCTAAAAAAATGATTGGGCCTGGGCCAGGGATTTAGCCCAGTGGTTCCGTCGCCTGCCTCGCAAGCGCAAGGACCCGAGTTCGATCCCCGGTACCAAAAAAAAAAAAATGATTGGGCTTTATCATACCCTGTGTTTAGACTCATGGGACTTCAAATTATTTGGGCTTTGAAAAGCATCTAGACATCCCAACAGAGGTGGCCAATGTACAAATTGGGAGGGGCAACCCAGCCTATTTCTGCCCCTCCCTCACACCTTGGCCTTGGCCTGAACCCCCAGTTCAAGCCCTAAGGCCCAGTTCCTATTCCAAACCCACTTGCTCCTCCAACCAGCTCCCACCAGACGGTCCTCACAGGCCAGTCCCCATTCCTTTCTCTGGTCCTGGGCTCCAGCCCTCGACCTCCCACATTCTCCCCATCTTCCCGCTGGTCACCGTTAACAATGGGATTTACTCACACAGCTGGACATCAGGCAGGATCCCAGCCAGGCTCAGGCTCCCTGGGGCACCACCTGGGCCAGAATCCTAAAGCCAGGCGGTTTTGGTCCAGGACTGGGCACAGGAGCAGAGCAGCACTCACCTGAGTCACAGAGCCTCACAGCTAAGGCTCCTGCTGAGGTGGAGCACAGACGAACATGGGAGCAATGAGAAAGATACCATGCTGGGGATCAGGTGGTCACCTCACACATCTCTTCCATGGAACTGAAAGGCCTAGGCAGGAACTGAGGAAGAGTTCATTCAATTATTCATCCACTAACTGGAAGCCTATCCCCTCCAGGCACTGGGACTATATGGAGATCAGTAAGATACGCCTCTGCCTTTAAAATGCTTACAGCCTTCAATTTGAGGGTTGTGGTAGCCCACACCTTCGGTCTCAGCACTGAGAGGCTGAGGTAGGAGGATTGCAAGTTTGAGTCCAGCATGGCAACTTAGTGATTTTAACAAGACCCTTTCAAAATGGCCCCCGGGGGGGGGCGGTTTTAGCTCAGTGGCGCAGCGCCTGCCTCCCAAGCGCAAGGTCCTGAGTTCGATCTCTGGTACCAGAAAAAAAACAAAAAAACGAGGAAGAGGAAGAGGCAGGAGACATTGCCCGTACTGCTCCTTTGCCCAGCAGCTGGGATATGGCGCCTCCTGCTGGCACTGCTGGGCAGCGCAACCGGCTACCGCCACCGCCCTCATCAGAGCCAGCATTAAGCCCTCCCCCACCCGCTGGATCCGGAGAGGAAGCAACAGGTGAGAAGGACAAGAAAGAGGTGGAGAGGCCTGGGGAGACCAAAAGTGAAGGGAGGAAAGAGCTCATCCCCAGCGGAGTTGGAGGGCTGACCTTCCTGTGCTAAGAGGGTGAGAGGAAACTGATTGGAGGTGGACATGGGTTTTTCCGGGAGGCCAGAGGCAAAGGAAGTAGTGACCCCAAATAACACTGTCTCCCAGCAGTCGTATTACAGTTCCATACTACCACGATAGCCCCCAATACAAATTCTTTGGCTCCCTTCCTCAACTTCTCTTAGAAGGCCTTGGGGCTAAAGAGGTTAACAGGGCTGGCAAGACACCCAGGCAAGATAATTATAGGGTTTAGAATATGCTGTGGAGAGGATGGTAATTATACAGTGAGATCCTCTCAGGGGCGCCCCAGGGTTTGTGGGACAGAGGTCTGAGAAGGGTCTACTTCATCAACATATGTACCACCCAGTCCCAGAACAGCCTCCCCAGCCCCTAAAGACACATGGAGGGGGGTTCCTCTAGGGAGGCTTCCGCTACAGCTTCACCAGCCCGCCCCTCCCCCCTAAGAAAGCCTTGCAGTGCCAGGGAATGAACCCACTGATTCCCAAAATGAGGTGTTCGGGAGCAAAAAGTGAAAGGAGGTAGGATTAGGCGTCTTCCCTTGAGAGGACAGAAAATAGGTATTCCTGCAGTGGTTCCCCGATTCTGGCAGCAGCACCTCTAGGAGCGGCCCAAGCGTCTCTGGCCTCGAACCCTGGGATCGGGCTTCCCAAGAGGGCAATAAACTCTCAACCAGAGGACACGCCAGCAATCCGCGTCCTCCCTCCCGCAGGTCCTGAACTTTACTCCCTCCCCTGGAACACTGCCTCCTCTCCCGCAGCTCACAACCTTCAAACTTAAATGCCTTCCTTAGGCCCCGACCCACATTTGCTACCAACCAGTTAGGACCTTGAAGGAGGCGGGCTTGAAGGTTTCCGGGTAACGCCGGGAAAGGGGCACCCCGGGGAGGAAGACAGTTGCCTGGGAGATCAGGACAGTGGGCGGGACCCCAAACCACATCTTGCACAGGGATAAGTAAAGATCTTAATGTCAAGCCCTCTTCCAACTCCTTTTCTGTGAAGCTATCCCCCCTCAGAATAGGGTCTGGTGCTGCTGAAGTGCTGAAGCTCCTAAAAGAAACCTTCTCGGAGTTAGTTCCGGCACTTCGGGGAAACCCAACAGGACCAAGCCAAGGGACCTTAAAACAGGACCTCTAGTCGGGTGGGGTGGCGCATGCCGGTAATCTCAGCACTCAGGAGGCTGAGGCAGGAGGATCGCTGCCAGTTCGAGCCCAGGAGAGAGAGAGGGAGAGGGACAGGGAGAGGGAGGGGAGGGGAGAGAGAGAGGATATGAATGTAGAAGGGATTAGAAAAAAGGGAAAGGTGTACTCCATTATGATACAGAATTTTTCGAGCCAAGGATGTAACTCAGAGGTAGAGCACGACGTCCTGGGTTCTATCACCAGACACTTCTCAGACTAGAGGTCTAAAATGAAAAATACAGTATAAAGTATGAGAGGAGAGCTCGCTGTAGGTTTTCTACCGCCAGATGGCAATCTTGTCTATCCATTGAATTGCCTTTAATTCTTTAAAAAACAACAACAACAACAACAAAACGTGCGGAGAAAGTCAGATGGAAATCCTGTCTCACAAGTTGAAGTTGTTCTTGGTGTTAACTCCCTGGTATTTGGCAGACAACAGTAACACCTCATGGACCCAAAAATACAGTTCTCTCTTCCCCAACTCTGTTTAGGTACTCTTAGCAAGGTCCAGCTCTGTCTGACTTGGTGCACTTACCAAGGCCCCCTTTTTCTTCCCTGTACTGAGATTGAATCCTGGAAATATAACCTATCAGACTTCAAACTTTCAATCCTGGCTCAGCCTCTTGAGCAGCCAGGATTACAAAAGTTCATCTCCACACCTGGTTTGTTCATTCTTTATTCTAAGCAGTTGAGGAAAACTATGGTGAAAAATTTCCTGCTGTACTGGGTCTCACAGTGAGGATTATAAGTTGAGGTAAGATTAATGACTAATGCATTTAGAATGGTGTGTCAACGCTGGGCTTGGCAGTGTACATACCTGTGATCCCAGGATTCTGGGAGGCTGAGGCCAGAAGATTTCAAATTTGAGACCAGCATGGGCTACTCAGTGACTCAGCAAGACCCTAACTCAAAATAAAAATAAAAAGGGTGGAGATGTACCTCAGTGTGAAGGCCCTGGGTTCAATCTTCCATAAAACAGAAAAGAAGGAGGAGGAGTGAAAATGGTGTGTCGGAATTTAATCTTCATAACTTTATGAAATGGTTCTTTTATCTCTGTCTTACAAATGAAGAATCTGAGGAATAAGATGATTTAATAGTTTGTCCAAGCTCACACAGCCAAAAAGGGGAGATTGCTGGGAGTGGAACCCAGGCAGCCTAGTTCTAATCAAGAAACTAGAGTCAGGAAAGGACTCGTGGATAGCACATCTAAAATCTAATCCACACTGAGACACAAGAAATAGTAAATTTAGCCAAGAGGCCAGGCACGATAGTGCACTGTATTCCCAGTACCTGCAAGACTGAAGCAGGAGGATGGCTGCAAGTCCAAGGCCAGCCTGGGCTACATAGTGAGTTCAAGGCCAGTTTGGGCTACAGAGCGAGACCCTGTCTCAAAGAAATTTCTTTAGCCAAGAGATTCAGGAGTGGGAGTTGAATGCTGGGGATCAAACCTAGAACTTCACATGTCGAATATGTGCTCTACCACTGAGCTCCACCCTGAGCCAGGCAGTTGTTCTAGACAGAAGAAACAAACCACGTAAAGATTCAGAGATGATGAAAGAACTAGGAGATTAGAAATATCCAGGTATCTAGCCTGGATGATTGTCATTCACTGAATGAAAAACTGCAAGGTGGGGCACATTGTAGGGAAGAAAAAAATTCTAGGTCATCATCCAGATGGAGGCACTCTGGCCTGGAGTTTGGGCTGGTCCTGCTCACCTACTGTCTCGTCTGGTCTACATGTTCCTTGTGAAAAGGAGCTGAGCCTTAGGTACCTTTGCATCTCATTTTTCTCTGAACCTACCACTAGATACATGTTTGATGAGAAGTGAAGGATGGGCTACCTGCCCTAAAGGAGCAGAAGGAGGTGATACCATCTCCACTCTCAAGATGCTTGCAATTTTGCTGAGGAAATGACATCAGAGAAACATTCTGGAGGATAGGACACACCAGAATATGCAGTGAAGGCAATCAATGCTCTGGGAGATCTCAAGGAAAGGAGAAGAGTCTTGAAGAGAAGAAACCCAAGAAGGCCTCTATTGATTGACTTGTATGCAATTCTCACAACCATTTGAGGGTAGGGAATATGATCCCCATATTATACATAAGGAAGTTCAATGAAATGCTGAGATACCCATGACTTCATCCAAAGCAAAGGAGGGAACCATCTGTCTTGAGTTTTTGTTTTTTTGTTGTTACTGTTGTTCCATTCTGTTGCTTTCTAAATATCTGTTATCTGTGGGAATGGATCATCTAGTCAAAGCTCCCCGGATTAGACTTCCTAACCTCTCTTCACTCAGTTTTCTCTCCTCCACTTGGACCTTCAGTTTCTTCTCTTATTCCACTTGAGCACCCCACCTCAACTCTGTTACTAAGCTTATTCCAAGCCAACACCAAGATATTTTATTGAGCTCTAATTCCAGAGAGGAAACCAGTGCCTATTTGATCTGAGATGCCCAATAATGAAGCTCCTCTATTTACTCAGTGAACATTGTATGTGCCAGGAAATGAGCAAGACCTAACCCCTCAAGTATTTTTTCTTTTTCTTTCTTTCTTTCTTTCGTTCTTTCTTTTTTTTTTTTTTGGAATGGGGATTGAACTCAGGACCTTGGATTTGTGAGGCAGGTGGAGGCACCACTGAGCTAAATCCCAGTCCCTCAAGCATTTTCAATTTATCTAGTGATCTCTAGGGACTCAAGGTGGAGAAGAAATAAGCCTGAAGAAACTGAGGTCAGGGAAGAGGTATGTAGCACCAGAAGTTAAGCACTTTCAAAGCAGTATCTATCTATTTTTTTTAAATTTTATTTATTCATTCATTTATTTATTTATTTATTTATTTATTTATTTTGGGCTCGAACTCCAGTCCTTGTGCTTGCAAAGCAAGCGGTGGAACCACTGAGCTAAATCCCCGGCCCTGGCCCTTCTATTTATTTATTGAGACAAAGTCTTACTATGCAGTTCAGGACCTTGAACTCCAACTGGTGGTGATCCTACTGCCTCATCTCGTTAGTGCTGGGACTACAGGTGTGCGCCACTACATCCAGCCCAATCCATTTGGCTGATTGACACTTTTCCACTGTCCTCTGACTGCACCCAGGGTCACTCCTGAAAACTAGGGGTGGTTCCACATCTGAATTTCTCTCTTTGCAACTTGTCATCTCCAGCTCAGGCATCTGAGTGTAGACCTCTCCCCCATCCTCACCCCTGCAACTTCATTCTCAGAATCAAGGACCCTGCAGATCTGAGAACACATCTAGGAATCCAGCAGTACAGAGTCCTCTCCAAGCACAGTGGTCTACAGCCCTGCCTCGGGCTGGGCTCCTCCCCACCAAGGTCTCCAGCTCCCACCTTTGGCAGCCTGCTGCTTCCCTTTGCTCCCCAATTTCAAGCTCACCGTCCTCCCAATTGTAAGTCTTCCTCCTGTCTCAGTGCTTCCCATCACCTCCTCAATTTCTCAGGTTGCCCCTGGCCTCTTCCTTTCCAAATCTCCCTCATCCCTGTAATAAGCCAGCCTGATGCTTCCCTCCAGGGCTTCTTTAAACACCTTCTTTCAGTTACCTGTGATAGATGGGACTCCTCTGGGCCCAAGTCTTCCACCCACCCATCTGTAATCCCACCAAGGGTGACTGTGTGGTTGTTATTCCTTCCCTCAGGAGTCTCCTCCTTCACCCCACTGATCCTCCACACCTGCTTCCTTAAGGGCTTCTTTGGTGTCTCCTGATCTCTGCCCGTCCCTCTTTCTTTCTCAGGATACTGGCCTCCTTCCCCTCTGCTCCCCTCCCCCGTGCCCACCCAATCTATCCCCACCCACCCATCTCTCCTGTTCGGCCCTATAGACCTCAGTCTCCCGTCTAGCCCCTCTGCTCTCTGGTCTCTCGGGATCTCTCTGTCCCTCTGTCCCTCTCCCCCTCTCGCTCTCTCTAAATCCTAACTCTCTCAGTAGTTCTCCCAGTCTTTTCCCTTCTCTGGCAGTCTTTTAGCTGACCCCCCCCCCCCCCCCGCCGTCTTTCCCCTTCTGATTCTTCTCTACCGTCCTTTGTCTCTCCCCTCTCTCTCCTCGCCCCATCTCGGTCTCTGTGGATCTGTCCCTTCTCCTCTAATCTCTCTGCCTCTCCTCGGTCTGACTCCGGACTTTCCCTCGGAACCTCCCTCCTCCCCCTCATCTCTCCATCTCTTCATCTCTCCCTGGGCCCGGGTTCCCTCGCTCCCTCCCTCTCTCTCTCTTCCTCGGCTCTCTCCGGCTCCCTCTCTCGCCTCGGATGACAGCGCTACCTCTTTTGTTGGCTCCGCAGCCAATCGCGGCCGCTGACGACACGGGGGCCGGGGCTATAAAGGGCC